>WYDF02261496.1:0-33254 GCA_009867245.2 Adranes taylori
TCTCGGAGGCATAATAAAAAATTGGAAAGACTAGCGCGTTGACGAGGCTTTTTTTCGTGTTTCGGGTGATGTTTCGGGTGAGTGCATACACCACCTTTAATTACAAATTTTGTTACAAAATCTAGTTTCTTTTATTAAAATGAATCAACATCTGTTGTATGTTAGATATACTTATTTAAAAGGACAGTGTACAGTATGTACAACTTAGAGTCTAGAGGATTGTCAAAACTTAAAAGCTGGCTTGAAAAACATCAGCTATCGCTTAATACAGAGAAAAAGAAATTCATTTTAGACCAGCATTTAAGATGGGATAGCCACGTAAATAGCCTAATAAGTAGATTACGAAAACTAATATACGAATTTAATTAATTAAATACCGACAATTTAAATATAGACAACTTAACATTTGTTTATTCTACGTTAGCTGAATCAGGAATTAGATATGGTATAACAGGATGGGGTGGCCTTTACAACAAAGAATATCGACGATCAGGAATTTCTAAAAAACTCCTGATTAAAATCATGTCTAAAGTAAACCATGGCTATATTCATTGATACAGGAAGCATTTGTTAAAAAATGTAAATAATTTTCTCCATTTACATGACCGTCGAAAATAAAAGTATGGAGAATTTTCTCATCCAAAATACCGTACCATATTCACGCTTCATCGATGTTGGTTATGTGTTTCTTCCATTCAGTGCGGGTTAAACGCTGACCAAGCGCATTCTATAAATTTACTTCATCGGTACTTGAAAATGTGGCTCCGTCGGTCCATAATACACATGAGAAAAATTTACCATTCTTGTCACACATTCCATTCAGCCAACTGTAATAATCTAACTTCACCTTCAGACGAATTTATAAATGTTACTTCAGACGAATTACCACAGAAACTTTTCTACTAAAATGTCTTCTATTTGGGTACTTGATTGCATATTCTCGTTTTGCAATACAAGCATTTTCAAGCCATTGAAAATAAACAGCAAGCATATCATAAGCTTCGCTATTACAAAAAGACGATATATGAATTTACATGTGACACACATGCAATTCAACAAAAGTGTGCCACTAAGTGTGAAGGAAATCATCCAATTCATTATTGTTTTACTATTTCATAGCACATTTGTTGTTTGAAAGTTGCCTTTAATATTGTCATTAGTGTTGTGTTCACTCTACCGCAATTCACAGTACAATTAAAATATCCCTTTTGTGATTAAAATATCCCTCTATGAAACTTTGAGACCTCCTAAACGAGATCTAATTACTATAAGGTCAATCATTACATGTTATACTTTGCATGTCTCAATGTATTTATTTTTATTACTAAATTGTAACAGATACTAAGCTAATTCTGTGATTACTCGAGAACAAATAATAATATCAACATGCGGTTTTTAGGATAATTTGTGGATTTTTAAGTTCTTTTCCATGAAATAAAAAAATATACGTTTCCATTCAATTTTTTTCCGATATTTGAAAGAAATCGTCGTACTGTCAACGACCGCCCTCTAGAAGATTTATCAACAATTTCTGTGTGCCACTTGGAACTCATTTCAAATCTACTTCAAATTTTCTTTCAAACAAGTGCACTTATGTTCAAATCAGATAAAAACTTTGGATGTTACAAAGTATTAAGTATTACATAATGCGGGAAGTTTCCCGCGGAAGTTTCCCCCACCCTTATTAATAGACGTACAAATAAAAGTCTTAAATAAAATTGATGTAGGATTACTTAGCCTTTTCAACTTCGGCAACAATAGTATACCTTGTATGGGGCCTTTTCTGCAAAAATCAGTCTTTATTATTACAGCTTGCAGTTACGCCCTCTGCGTTTGAAATTTCCAACTTCAAAATAATTTCGACCAAAGATTTCTCTTGGCAACTTTTGTAATGAATTTTTTTTACCAAAGCTCTAAGTATTATAGTCTCTGAGATAAACACGCAGGCCACACTTAGTGGGACACTCTGTATATAAATGACACTTTTTCAGGCCTGAAACATCTAATCTGATTTCATGAAGTTTATCCTACATATATTCAGGGAAAGTAAACGGCAAATATAGAAAATTTTTGCAAAAACACGACCTCATAGGTACTCACCAAATTAACAACTAGCTTTATAATTTTAAGAGTTGAAGGCGAAATTAATATATTAGTGTTTCTCCAAGGGCATCAAATATCTGAGATATGATTAATGATGTAGAAAAAAGTTAGGTCTACAGGAATTCTATCGCAAAAGACTTGCAAAAATGGTAGTCATGTTAAGCTTAACTTTTTGAAAAAAATAATCAATTCCTACATTTAGAAGATTAGAATAGGAATCGCCAAGACATAATGATAACAAAGCAAAACATGGCTTAGGAAAGAGGAAAGTTCCAGGCACGTTTAGCAATGTATCATGTTACAATTCGCTAACACAAACTACGCAAAATCGCAAAAAGAAGAAATTATTGCGGATTTTTCTCTCAAAGAAGCAGGATCGAGGTATTGGTATTATTCTCTTTGTATAGCCACCATACTACTATCTTTCTTTTCGTAATATAAATACTACTCTTGCATTATTCTCAAACGGGGGGTGGGGAAAAATCATTGTTATTATTTTATTGCAAACTTATTTATATATATAGAGTTGTAGGTAAACATATGTAGAACGCAATAACAGAATTACAAAATGATGTTTATTGTTGCAAATGTTTATAATACATATAAGGACACTAAGTACTATTTTTAATTGAATGACATTATATTGTGTAGAGTTTTAAAGAAGTTAATTATAGAAGCTAATTATATTGTAGAGTCTAGGAAGATGGTGTAGAGTTTTCCCAAGGGAGCGGAAAACTCAGCATTGCTACTGGCTGAAGTGCTTGTTTTGGGTAGTTGGGGATTTGACCTTGGTTTGCTTTGTGTGGCTTGGTTGTTATGTGATGTTTGGTGGTTTCATGATGTTTTGTTGTTCCGTGCTGTTCGGTTGTTTCATGTTGTTTGGTAGTTTTGTGTTGTTTGGTTGTTTCGTTTGTTTTCTGTAATGTGGTGGTTTGGTTTTTGGCTTTGGACATTCATGCATCGAGTGGGAGCCAGTTTGGTAGCCGTCTTTGTGTTTTGGGTGAGGTGTTTTGTGTTTTGGTTTCTGTTTCGTTGGCTGTGCTTGAGTCTCCGGTCTCCATGTCCCAGTCCTCCTGTGTATCTATCAATACCTCAAAGTTGTTTTGTGTTTCTGTCTTGTTTTTTGGCGAGGCCAGTCTACTTATTTATGCTGTTTTGTCTTAAGTTTTTTGTTTTTGTTTTGTGTTTGGAATGTTTGCTGTGTGGGTGGTGATTTGTTTGTTGGTCTGGTTGGTTCTTTGCGGATTTCTTTTTCTTCTAGTTGAGTTTGCATGTTTTGTAGTTGTTGAAGTCTAATTTTGAAAAGGGCGGTTTCTGCCTTAATTATTTCCATTGTGATCGGTGCTTCGTCTTGACTGCCGTGTTTGTTAGTCATTTTGTTGAATTTAATGCATTTTTGTCGAGTTTGTTTGTTGAATTTACCTGAATTTACCTTTTGGGTGTATTCACCAATGCGCCACCCAAGCACATGTATGATATCTCTGTACCACCCAAGTAATAACTTGTAGTGTAAATAGTGTATCTAATCTATTCAAACGTATGGACGCTACCTTGTCTATCTTATCGCACGCTCTTATAGAGCGCAAAAATTTACGTTGGCTTCGCCGGCAGATTAATCGCAGTGTGTCTATTGATGCTAGATTGCGTTGACCTTTTATATGGACGTTTTATAGGGAGAAGTTGCGTGACTCGCGTGACTCGGCGGTACAATGGATGTGGCCTGAAGGAAGCTTCTGCTATAAAATTTTTTGGACTCTAACTCTTCGGCCAATAGAAATGTATCTTTGATCGGTTGCCAATTTTAAGTATCAAAATTGGAATGTTTTTGTGACGAAAATCTACGAAAACGTAAGTGGTGGTATTAGCTTCGCGCGACCACATCTTAAGAAGCATCGCACTGAAACGCCTTCTGCTAAAATTAATGGAACTAATAATAAATCAGAGATCAGCCGAAAGCACAAAAAGTTGAGAGACTTAACTGCTTACAGATAGTGGGTGAAATAATGGCTAAAAATTTTTCGGTTAAAAATATAATAAGAAGACATCACTTTAGCAAAAGATTTAAAAAGCGGAAGTATTAAGCTAAGGTTGTACACATATGCACACGCCTTATGGCACAGGATGCAGTAAGCTAGTTGGTGTGTCGTATAGATAGCAGTGGAGAAAAGATTATATGAGTCGGCGGGCTCTGGGTTTTTGTGCGTTTAATATGTCGGAACGATTGATTGTTGATTCTGTGGGAAGCGGTTCCATTGATTAGATTTTTATAACGCGTTTTATATGTATTTTATCAATTTCATGTTAATAGATAGAAAATTGGTTGGTTGATTTATTAAATTATATTTGAAGATTTGAATTAAAAACAGCAGAACAAAAGCTTTGAATAGCAATTATGGAAAGCCATAAAGCATGTTTGTTAGGAAACTCAAACAGATATGGCGGAGCAGAACCCAGATAAAATAAAATCTCTTCTTACATTATCGAAAGCACAGAACTGAGATGGAGATGCTTTTCAGCGAGGAAGAATTAAAAGAAACCTTGAGGGTCATAGAAACCAATAAAGCGCCCAGCTCTGAGATTGAGAGTAGCTAGCTGATAAAATTAAAGGCGCTTATAAACTCGAGATTTATTTTAAAATCATAAAGAAGGAATATAAATTGCCAAAAAAAAAATTACAAAAGCGTTTACTTTTTATTGGTGTAACGCTAAACAATAAAACATTTTTTGCTTTTTAATTTACGCCAATAAATCTAATCGGCCAATAAATCTAATCGGATAATTATTCAAATGGTACTCTTTTGTAATAATTCACAGGAACTTCTTGACATATTAGAATTTCAAAAGGCTGTACGCATTATAGGCTGGTAATTTATATAACTTCTTTAAGTGATAAACCGAATCCAATAACATGAGGCATAATAACCCATCCACCATTGTTTTTATGATTATGATTAAGAATTTAATCAATCTAATGCAACTTGAATAAATATATCAATAATTGTGAATAAATAACTTAAATGCGCTCAACGATTATTAGAAATAATGATTAACTTTTCACTCCAAACCAAACATCCATACGGAGTACACATAATGGAAACTTTTCTAGAAATGAATAAACTTATATTTCGTTGGGCTGAATTCTTGTGTCTTATGCCAAACTATGATAAGAAGAACAAAATATTCAGGAATACTAAATTAAATAAACTTAAAGGATTATTATTTTGTGTAGGTAATGTTATATGCACAATTATAACATTCAGAAGTATTAAAATGGTTAATTATAATACAGATTTTACCATAACAGCAGTAATGAACATGACACTTTTAAGTGGAGCAGCTAATAGTGTAAGAACTGTGTTAGGATCAAGACGTGATAGATTCTGTAGCAATTTCAGTCGTCTGCTACAAATACTTGATGATGTCAAACGTGAAATATTATACGAATTTGGTTTAAACATTACTGATAAAAAATATCTTAATATAAAATTAATGATCCATTTTTTTACATCAGTAGCAACATTAGTAATGGATCATTATACTTGGCATATTACTTTAATAGTTAAATTGGAACATGACGTTCGAATAGATATCATGAATATATGTTATTATACAAATTGTTATTACATATTTGCGAATTTCACTTTTCTATATTTCATTTTGAGTTTAATGAAAAAATGTTACATTTGTTTAAATGATTGTATCAGCTCTTTGAGTTTTAATAGAATACGTAATGAAACTGAAGATAATTTATCCGTATTGAAATTAAATGCAGCGTTTAGACTTCATAATCATCTCTGTGATTGCATTCAAATTTTTAATGGATTATTTGGATGGGCATTATTTAATTTAATGGTCTTTGTTACGTGTTTTGTTTTAATGAATATCGAATGTTATCTATTATTAACGCGTATGCCAACATTGACAATGGTTTCCATTAATAGTACTTGGTTTATGTTATATCTTTTGGTAAGTGAAATTTTAATTCTATATCATTTAGTAAGAAAGGTGTGAAAGAGTGATATCAATTTTTTTTTCATAAGTTCAGGGGGTACCAAGATGAAAAGGTGCCACTTATAACTGAAGCTTCATATTAACGTTCATATACCATATAGGTATGTAATACCTATATGGTATGTAATAGGTATGTATAATAGGTATGTATTAGCTATAGGTATGTAATACCTATAGGTATTGAATTTATTGCAATCTGTTAATATGCAATTCATAGAGGGTATCATAAGAACAACTTTTTCAAATAGAAAGTTTTTTGTAAAAAAACATTTCTTGCTTCAAAAATAAAAAGAAGGGTCGATTTTTCGCCGTCTGTTTATATGTACGTACGTACGAATGTATGTTTAAGTATTTCTCCTTCCATATGGGACTGATCTGGATGAAAGTTGGCAATGAGGTGTAGACTATAAGTTCGCAGGACGTTTTTTTCACTTTTTTTATAAATACAATATGGCGGGGCCATTTTTTTTGTTCAGAGATATCGTATTCAAACTAGAAGGCTGAAATATAGTACGTTGTATTATGCATATATTATGTGGCGAATAAAAAAAATTCCCATGTTGCCAAATTGTATAGGAAGCCTGATGCAACGTTTGAAGTTTAACGAACTTTTTGAAATATCTCAGGAACAATAAAAGATATGACATTTGAATAAACATTATTCAATAGACTACATAAAGCCACTTCGATTTTATTTCAAACATTTTGTTCTAAAATCACAATTTAATATACATAATTTAACATTTACAAACTTTGCGGTCAATTTTCTCTGAAATTTAACGAATGACTTTAATTAGCGGAAACACGGGAACACGAGAACACGACAACATGGGAAGTCGGGAAAAAGGGAAGACGAGATTACGGGATTATGGGATACGGTATTATGGAATTACGGGATAAGGGGAACACATATTCTTAGAATGCTGTTAGGCCATAAACTTGGTCGCGGCAAAGCCCCGGCGCCCCGGCCACAAGCTGCCGTCATTAGGGCCGTAGTGCACACGGCGATATAGGAATACGGGAATACGGGCTGATGTCGACGACTAAACCGGAGAGAGTCAACGACCAAATAGACGGGAGCAACAACACGATAACGAAAACAACGAGACAAGGACAACTGTAACTACAACTATTACAACAATTATAACAACGTTAACAAGAACGGCAACAACAACAACATCAACGACAATAACAATCAGGTGACTGCAAGTGAGAACAACGACAATGCTAACTCAATTTAATTGATTGTAAATATATTTTATATGAAATATAAAAATTTTCTAAGGTAGATAAAACTGAAAGCGAAATGAAATGCGAAATTATTTTTTCTATATGGTTGTCTATATGGTTTTTTCTATATATTTTTTCTATATGCTTTGGGGGGGGGGGGGATGCGAAAACATTGAATAATTTGAATGGTTACTATGGAATCTATTTGGGTATTTAATAAATTTGCGCGTACCCTGATTTGATGTATAAATATTTATAAGTGTTTAATTTGTTGATTTAATTTGTTGTAGCGCTGTATGGAGTGGTTCAAATTTATTTATATCTGGAAATTTATTGCTCGTTTCTAGAGTGTACGAACATTCGTTTTTTTTTTTAGTCTATATTATGTGAGATGTTCACCGTATCTCGTCTCTAGATTCTTTGTTGTGTGACCGATATATCAACTATTGAAGTCTTCACAATGTAGTTTATAAATGCCTGATTTAAAAAATACTTGTTTTGTCTTTTGTATCGAATATTAGATTCCTACTTTGTTTGTGGTTTTGAAGCCTTTTTGGATTCTCTGACTGCAGGATGAGCCCTATTTTCCTGATGTAGAGTTAAAAAGTAGAGTCTCCTTCATCTAGCTTTGTAACGTGTCTTTCCAATGTTTTCTCTGTTTCTAATGCAATATCTATTGCAGCAAATAACTTGATAGAACCTATTAATCTATCAAAACATAAAACTTCACTTGATTCTTGTGTTGTTTCGAATAACCTTAAAATAACTCATTCTCCCAATGTTCCTTCTTGCTGTACTGTTTCTGTCCCAACATATATGTTTATATCATACTGAAGTATAGCCCGTACTCGAATCGCATCGAATTGTTGAAGAACTTATAATATTTTTGTGGATCGCGCATCCTTGTTCCAGTCACACCCAACGTTTAGAAAATTTAGATACATAGCTATTTGAGTACGAAGAATATTCTCAGGTGACACCGGGGACCCGGCAAAATAACGTTTACCGGATCCGCTAGATGTCCGCTGCACAGCCAGGCAAATATGGGGATCAGGTGGAGGAAAAACATGTTTGTGAGGTCCGCTACTATATTATATATATGTATATATATATATATGTATATTATATATATATATATATATTAAAAAATAGAATAAAAGAAATAAAGAAGTTAAAATTATTTCATCCATTCTTGTAAATCCTACGGGCTTTCTTTTGTCCCTGGAAATTTGCAGATTATTTATTTGAGAGATATCAGGGTGTCCATGGTCCGGATTATCCAAATATCTCGCTAAATAATATTTTCAAATCTACAATATCAATATGTTTAATACAACATTGAATGAAAGTACCGTGGAGTATGATGATATCTTCACGGTACCTCCTTGTTTTCTAGCTTGACGTTATATTTTACTAAAGCAATGTAACATAATATTATTTTTATAATTTCGAAAATATATGATATATTTTCCTGTTCATTACATAAACATTAACCATAAATTTAATGAAACAAAGTGTTCCAAAACCACATTAATTGATTGAACATTTTTAATTGCCTGCATACATGCAGAACAGCAAATGCCTTCTTTCAATTACCAAAAACAATTATCCCTTCTTCATAAGAACTGAATAAACAACTTAATCAAATATTAATTATTTGAGTGGAACAAATAAATCGTACCTTGTGTGTGTTTTAATTTAACTACATATTAAAATTTTGTGTTTGGTGGTAAAATTTTATTTAACATGTTGTAGTTAAATTAAAACACATATGAGGTACGATTTATTTGTTCTTCTCAGCTAATTAATATTTGATTAACATATTTATTTAAATCTTCTATAAAAAATGGTAATTGTTTCCCCGAAACAATTGTTAAGACATTGCTGTTCCTCATGGATGGAGGCAATTGAAATTTTTTAATTAATAAATGGAGTTTTGGAACACTTTGTTTCATTAAATTTAAAATGTGGACTCCAACACTGAAACGTACTACAATATCAGTTACCCATTAAGTAATCTGAGGTGTCCGTAATATACGGTAACATGAAGGCAGATTTATGTTAAAACGTGACGTGTGCGATACGTGACGGAGTACCACCATCACGGCTTTTGTATTTATACTATAACGGGCCAGCTGCTAGCGGGCCACCATGCTCAGTCATGAAATAATGTGCGTTACATGCCAAATTGTAACATTAATTAATGAAGTAATGAGGAATTTAACATTACTTGAATTAGTAGCAATCGCTATAGCTTTAAACGAAAAATAAGATGTAGTAAGAAAAAGGAGAAGGTTTGTTGTACTCTTTGCATGGCCTAAGAGAGAAATCGAAGGAGAATTTATCAATCCTTTCGAGGAACTGATTGACGATGAAGTGGAATTTTACGGAGATTTCCAGAAAAACGGAGAATGTTTTTGTTACTTTACTCGAGAAAGTGAGCCCATACTGTTGTTGAAACAGTACCGCACAGCAGCTAGAAGCAGTTATCAACATTGCTGCACTGCAAAACAAAACAAACACCAGAGTACTCATCGTGATCTGCACGTGGGTTTATGTTAGAGGGATGGACAGTCAACGTGGTAGGTACGGGAAAAGAATCGTCAGCGAAGGCTACGCAAGGGGCCCAGTTAACCACACGATCCTATTCTCATGCCCGTTCCGTTCTAAAATAAATGCATATATTAAAGATAATTACACGAAACATCGGGGAATCTAGTATGGTAGCCATCTCTAGGGAATCTAGTACGGTACGGTAGTACGGTAGCCACGGCATGTTCTAACATAAATCGGACTTTGTTAGAGAATTGCTCTTATCAAAGCACGACCGTAAGTTGTTTAATTTTTAACTACCATACTGCATTTTATATTTTATTCTGTTTAGTTATAACATAAAATATGTTCGTGCATGAGATTATATACGGTTGGGTTAGAAATTCGCTTGTTCCTACTTACTATAATAAACTACTTCATTTCTTATATGACACTGAAAAGCACAGAAAAACAGAAACACAGAAAAGCAATAACAAGTTTCAATAGTTTGATTTATTGTCCTCTAATATTTATAACGTCATATGTATGTTTTTATTCGCGATTTAAATTTACTGACAATATGTTGTGAATCTAATGGTGAACTAAAAATTGTTAGGATGTTCCATATCATTTTACATTTCCAAAATTGTCAAAATATCGAAATAATTTTGGGTTTTTCCTCGGAGTCTCGGTAGAATTAAATGAATGAATGTTTAACGCAGATGTGGTAAGTTGATCCAGTCAATGGGCATGATGAAGATGTAGAAAATCTTGCGAAATATATTATTGAAGATGCGATGAAATACTATGATACAGGACATGAATTTGTGGTGATGTCGGATTTATTTGTCGTCAACGAAAGCAGTAATGGAACAAGCGTCGATGTTGCTCTTCTCGAGTTCCTATATAGAGCCATCCTTTGCCGGGTGTAAGAGGTAATGTTACATCGCTTGGAGCTGTAGGTGGTAACCGTGAGCTTGGGGTGTAGTTGGCTTTGGTGGAGTGGATGTAACAGGTACATTTAGAAGAATCCGCGATGTGCGTGGAGAGCGCTGTTTGATCGGTCTTTCGGGTGTCTTGTCGCGTTTATGTCTGCTTATTTGATACGCAAAACGGTTGGCGTCCTTCTTCTTCTGCTGCTGACCCCCTCGTCTTCTCATTGAAGAAGTGGATACGCGGAAAGGGGTCTAAAATATTGATATGAGTGAGAGAGAAACATTTTAGATTAGATTCAGCCGAAAATTAGATGATGTATTTTCTGTATACTTGATTAGATGGTTGTAGAATTTTTTTTGTTATTGGCAGTAGTTGAATTTAATTTAATTTAAATAAAATAATATAAATAAAATAAATAAAATTTAAATAAGCGATTTTTGTTGGTGGCGCTTACTTGGATGCCAAACATATTCAAAAGTGCGAATTCAGTTCACTCTATGAGAATAAGTTTATCACCTATTGGAGAATTTATCTAATTGAGCTGTGCGAGGTCTTCACTCAAGTACTATCAGAATAAACGCAAAATGCGTCTAAGGAATGCTATCTTGAGTGACTAGCTTCAGCTAGCTTGAGTGACCAGAAAGAAGTTTCTGGTAGAAAATTTAGATAGTCTAAAACTTTGATCAATCAAAATTTCTTCCTGATCCGTTAAGTATGTTAAGGATCAAAATTGCTCTTTTTTGTTGATAGTAGCAGTCCTACTCCACCAAAATCGTAGAAACATTCATTGAAAACTATTTTAAAAAATGCGTGAACTAACATCCAATCAAAATTGTCGAAAGCAACAATAGAGTGCAAAGTGTAAATGTTTATTGAAAATAAATGGTGGAAAAGTTCGTTAAACTTTTTCCAGTAAATATGATAATAAATCACTTCTACAAAGGAAATATGTTAAGTCGTAAAACTTAAAATAATAAGACAAAAATTGTCGTTACAAATATTGAAATGTCAAAATATACTATAAAATAATAAGATGAATGATGCCGCTTGTTTTTTGGCGAAGTTCTTACAGCGCGTTTATACTTTCAGAATAAACACTTGAGGATTTTGCGTAGTTATAAGTATCTTATGTTTTTTCTACGCGGATCGGATTATATATTTCTCATGCGGCAGGTCTCCTAATCTTACTATTGCGATTTGGATTTTATTTTTAAACGGTAGCCGTATTAAATCTGTATAACATGAATTTATGAATAGCAGTTATTATTTGATAATTAGTTATTACTAAACTGATTTATAAATTAGCATATTATAATTAGTTTAAACAAATTGAATTAGATTTGATTAGTCAATTTATATATTATATTAGCGGACTACTCATTTATTTGATGAATGATTAGAGAATTGCTTATTACAATCAACTTGTCTATTAGAATCACAGCTTTTTCCATATTATTGTAATAAATCCAATCGTGTTATTATTCTTTTGTTGATTTTTGATTTAAGTAGAGCTAAAGACTACTTCTAAGATTAAAAATTAACTTATTACTTTCGTTCCTTCTGACATTTTTAAATTAAATATTCATCTACTAATAAAATCAAAGCGGATTAGTAATATTAATCGAATTATATGTTAATGCTATAAAGAAGTATGCATTAACAAATTGCTGTAGTTCATGATAAAGAAAATAACTAAAGTTTTAACATAATAACTTCATAACGAATTTTAGTGAATCTTAGTTATAAAACTGAATTTTAGTTATAATTTCTTAGCAAATCGTAAATGGCTATCAAACCAATTTTTTACTGGTGTAGCATTTTAAATGTAATGCCATTTTACGATTTCAAGACACGTCAATTTAAAGTTACAACAGGATATCGTATAAAAAAAGTCCTTTTCTCGCTAATTATGATTGGATTTAATATGGCTTTTGTCATAAATACAACACGTAGTGGCCTTAGTAGCACCAAAGTGACCTGCGTTCATATTGTAGTCGTATGTTCGTTAATCATTGGTATTTCAATGTCGAGTGTAACTTTCTTAAGGCATTCGTCACGAATTGCATGTTTAAAATTTAATAAACTATTTTATAGGATTAATGAAAGTAGAAAAGATATGAGACGTTTTTTCGGTATAAATGTCAAAGAGATAAAATTTGCTCGAACTAAGTTTTTTGGTCATGTCGGTATTGATTTAATTACTATAGCAGCAAACATTACCTGCTGGTTTGTTATGTTTCATAAAACTACAAGATCGATAATATTGGGCAATATTGCTGATCTTTTAAATGTGGTCTTAATTTATTCTAATATGGGTTTAATGTCTTTTACGCTGAAATTGCTTAATCAACACTATATTGCATTCAATAAGTGTATAAAAATGTTAGCGTCATCTGGATATAAATATAGAGTATCTTTGAGTCAACGTTTGGAAATGGCATTCAAAATTCATACATCATTAACGGGAGCAATTGATTTGTATAATGATATCTTCGGATGGAGGTTATTTTTCATGATGCTCTATGTTATTACATTAATTCTTATGAATGTTGCATTTCAATTAACGGTAAATGCCGTTATGGAACAAGAACATGTCAAAGTAACTTTCTATTGGTTTACAATTTATGCATTAGTAAGTATCTATTTTTAAAATTAATATACGTTTCTAATATCATATGTAGCATATACGTATATAATTATATAAAAGCTGTAGTCTCTTTTTCTACGAATTTAAGAGATTTATTATTATTTACTTCATTTGTATGTATCTTCTCACCAAATGGCTATATTGTATTATTATTATTATTGTTGTGTTTATGCTTAATCTATGGCGATATTTCACTAACTTTATTATTACTGTTATTATGCTCATTTTCTGATAGATTTATTAACTTCTGCTGGATATCAATTTGATTTCCTAAAAAAATTTTCTTGTGTAATGTTATAACTTTATCAGAAAGAAGTTGATATTGCAATTGAAATTGGATACGGAAATTTGCTATTGTACGAAAAGTGTAAATATCTTTACTTTTCAATTAATAATTATCAAGTTTTTCCTTCTAAACCTTCCATTAACATTTTCACTACTCTTCTTCGTAAACCTTTTTCTACTTTCTCTTTTTTTACCAGTATATATTTCAAATTTACATAATGTGACCTGACATCTCCTACTTGGGGTCCTAAAATATATGACGTATTCTAGTTAATATGCTAATCGAAATTCCCGCACGCAACGCTGCTAATGGGGAGCTTTAGCAATTGTCACAAATTGGCGCAACTAATTGCAGAAAAAAGAGGTCTTCATAAATATGTATTCGGACGCCAGGTCAGTTTAACGTGAGACCACACGCTGGACCTGGCGTTGGTGTTCCTTCGGTCTCAGTCGCTAATTGAGGGCTTAGGTAGCTTTAATTGGTAAGGGAACCAGGTAGATCTTGCGGGTAACAGTAACTGAACTTAATGCTAATGAGTGAAACAGCATTGGAGATTTAACAAAATCGTGTATTGTTCTTCTATACAAAATAAACAAACAGAAAAAAAATATTGTTGCACAATAAAAATATCAAGAATATACAAATGAATAAATGTCAATATTTTGTAATAACAGCGATTAAATGAACGGTATTCAAGCGGTCTTATTTTAAGCGGTGCAAAAACATAATGATCAAAGCAAAACGGCGCATAATAAAACAGCAGTGCAATAATAAAATAACGGCGTTCTCTATTTAGTAAATCTCTATTTAGGCGATCACTATTTAGTAAAATAATAGTGATCGGTGAAGCAATACTCAAATGTGGCGATAAAATAATAATACGGAAAGCATCTAACAGTTATCACGGAGGGGGAAAATCAATGCATACCAGGACCGATAGGGACGCGGCAGGTTTCACCACGGAATATAAATAACCAGGATCATAGGTACCTTAGGATTTTATCATGACATGTTACACAGCGGATTTCTCTGCTGTTACTGTTGTTTGGTGACTATCGCTTACCTCACGCACACAATATTTAGAAGCACACACTATGATCGTAATATAACTGGTTGCGTTGCTGTTACTGTTGCTGACGACACTACTAACCTCGCGCACACACTAGTTAGAAGAACACACTCTAATGATATATAACACACCTGGTTGCGCTACTGTTAACTTTGCCGACTGCTACTAACCCTACGCCAGATTTGTTAGGAGCATACACTTTACCAGGTGCGGATGACGGTAGATTCGTAAGACAGCGATTGCGCTGCTGTTACTGTTTTCAAGCATCCACCTCTAACTCTGCGGCAAACCCAGTAAGAAGTATCCACCCTATTAACACGTAACACAACAGATTACGTCGCTGTTACTTTTGTCGAGTGACTACGACTAAGTACGTGATGCAACAGTTGAAAACATACACTAGAGTATATTCAGCAATAGGTTGAAGGAAAAGGGTAGGAAGAAGCTATTTAAAACACATTCAATGCAATAGTACAACATAAGCTATAAAATCTTGTTTACCACAGAAACTTTGCTGCTGGCGATTGTCGATAGTCGCAGCTGGCTGCATCGGAGCTGGTCGTTAGTGCTTTGCTTTAGAGCTCGAAGACAGTAACTAACTATAAAATGCTTAATGTGCGCCTATTTAGAGGCGTGTGCCATCACTGAATCTCTCTCTCTCTCTCTCTCTCTCTCTCTTCGTAGTATGGTCTCTATCGAGAGCGGCTCGCGCGTTCAATTACGGTCTATCATACCACTCAGCGCATCCAGAGAAGTTAAAATTCTAGCGTCATAATAATATGGGCCCACGTCTGATGTGCCAATCAATCAGCCAGCAATGTAGGCACGCACGCTGAAAAAACAGGCGAAGGTTTACTTCGAAGTACTTTGTGAATGAATTTTTGCTGGATTCGTTTCATCCTGAAGCATCCAAACTGTCTATTCTTTGGTTGAACATTTTAAACATTTTCTTATGTGATACGAGTTTTTAGTTAAATTATACGGAATCTATTGGAAAGAGAATTTAAACGTGTAAGAAACAACGAACGTATTACAATTTTCGATATGTCCATAAATGTCTGTATATCAGGATATGTCATGTGCTGTTCCGGTTTAAAGATATGGCTTACATCTAGAGAATACAATCCCGGATCCCGAATATCGAAATACCGGGATACCGGTCATTTTCTAAATCAGAAACTTTCGGGATCGATTCTCAACAATACCTGGATTTTCGGGATTGTCGGACATATTGAAAACAGAACCTAAAATTACAATTGAAGATCAAATGAACGCTCAAAGGAAAGCTTGAACGGAAACAATTGGCATCTAAACATGTAAACAAACCGATTTATCTAAAATTGTTAAGAAAGAAATGAATCTATTGAATAGTGGAACTCGAGAGTATAATCTAGAACGAGCTTATAAGTATTTATTATCAATTCCTCGAACTTCAATTGAGCCCTTCGAGGATGAAACCTTGGACGTATTTTTATTTCTTCGGTCATATTTTCGTAATGCTAAGTATGATTTTATATTATGTTAATTCCGTACCTGTTCTTTTAGTTTTTGCTACTAATTTATAATCACATATTTATAATATTTTTTTCTGTATAAGCTTAACTTAGTGCTGATAATGTTATTGAGATTATTTTGATATAGGTAATGATAAAACATGTGAAATTACGGATTTAATTAGTATTTAATAAAGCCAAATAATTAAAAACAAGTTTGCATTTTCATAACACGTTCCCAAACCCCGTATTATCCCGGGATCCCGGGATTGGCTGTGAAAAATCTTGATATTCCGCCATTAGAACTAAGAGTCGGGATTGTATTCTCCACTTACATCATTGATGTATTTTGAAACAATAACCGTTTTTGGATAACTTTCACGACATTCATTGCTAATACAATTAGGACAAATTCACGAAATTAATTAGTGATGGAAGCAAGACCACAAGCAAAGCTTTACGAACAAAACCATTTCCTTTTTATGATGCTTCATTATCAAAAGTAAAACAAAGATCATCTAACAAGAATTTCAGTTAAATTTCCATTTTTTTACAAAATCACTTTATTTATTAACTCACTGTAAATAAAGTACTAGTTTTTGAGCTCTGTGCTAAATGGTGATCACAGAAGATCCCAGAGCTTGGAATTCATTTATAAGTCTAGTGATCTTCTACAAATCGCTTGGTTGTTCAATGTCATTAAACATTCACTTTCTCGATTTCCATATATCATTTTTTCCTGAGAATGTGGACGCTGTCGGCGATGAGTAGGCTGAAAGCTTCCATCAAGACATTAGGACAATGGAAATTCGGTACCAAAAAGGATGGAATCCATCCATGATGGGCAATTACTGTTGGTTTTTGAAGAGAGAAGATGTGACTCCCCATAAATGGAAAAAAATAGAATTAGTGTGTCTCAACTTAATATAAATTGTAAACATAGTCGATATACAGGGTTAAAAAACTTGTAAAATAATTTATTGAATAAATATTAAATGGTGCCGTTCACAATATGGTTTGTTTAATTTAACAAAAAAAAATCTTACAATTTACTATTCAGCTTTATTTTACAACAAAAAACAACAATTTTTTGTTGACCTGTGTAATGATTAAATAGAAATTGCAGAGTAACTAAGGTTAAGAGAAGAGTGCATGATAAAGGGAAGTTGAAAAACTTTTTGTCCATTTAGAAATTAAATAAGATATATTATATCATATTCATCATACACTTTTGCCAAACAAATATATCATATATTTCTGCCAAACAAAAAAGCGACAACAATCACTCAATGACATACATAATGCTATACAAAAAATGTGGTCATCCTTATCACTAAACAAATTACGTAATTAATTTTATACTTAATACGTTTAAAGAGTCATTACTTTATGCTATTATATATACCTGTAGTTAAATTAATATTATATTTTGTAGAGCTATAGTCATATACAGTGCTACGTATAAGCTTAAATAATATATTAAATAATTAATTATGCATATAAAATTAATACTTCAATGTTCTAGTGCGTTAAATATAATTCCCCAATATGATTCTAAAATTCGCGCATGCAAAATTACATTTAAATATCGTATAAAAATTTTTCTCTTTCTCTTAACTAACGTTATATGCAATGTTATAAATATAGGACATTTTATTAATGAGACTATAGAAGGTGATAAAACTCTTAGTGTTGCCGTAATTGTTTTATTATCAATGGCTACAGGAACAATTATGTATATTATAACAGCTATAAATGTTGTTTCACGAAACACCTGCATTCAATTTAATCGATTTTTTTGGCTTCTTGAAAAAACAAGAAAAGATATGAAATTAAATTTTAATGTAGCTGTTCTGGATATCACATCCCCGAAGTTAAAATATTGTTGTCATGTTATGATTGGTTTAGCAACTGTGCTTGTTAATATATTGACTTGGTTTATGATAAATCCTTTAGTTGATAATCTTGTCATATTGGGCAACTTGTTCTACTTCTTAAATGCCTTCTTTATCTACTCGAATTTTGGTCTGATATATTTTCTCATTAAACTAGTTGAAATTCCATTTAAATGTTATCAAAAATGTCTTTTAAGAACCTGTGTCAAATATTCAAATAATAAAATCGGCAATCAAAAACTGGATATGTTATTTAAATTACATAATATGCTAACTGAAATTGTTGACTTATTGAATGAAATTTTTGGTTGGAGATTATTTTTTATGACACTCTATGTTATTATATTGATTATATTAAATATTGCTTTAAATCTAACACAACGTGTTCCGACGCAAGTCACACCAATTCAAATCAATTTCTGGTGGTTTTCTTTCTATGCTTTGGTAAGTACATACTTTGGTAAAGATGTTTGTAGCTAAAATTTTATGATAATCCTAGAATATCAATATTAGAAGACAAAATTATTTATTAGAGAGTTATTAAATGCACTCAGTTATGTAATTTATTCTGCAGCTACTTTTTAGTAACACTCTGTATATCTTGTCGCGTTTAAATTTGGGGTACTTATCCAGTGATCTAACCATGACCTGCAAAGAAGTATCTTAAATGGGGAAGAGATGACAGAAAGATATAATCTTCTACTGCCGCAGTTGCTTTTAAAGAACTTAAACTTGACGATTGCTTCTGATTGATTACTATCTCCAAGTTATCTCTGTATCCCTCTTATTTAAATTATGCACTTTTTGTTATCTTTTGAAACCTTTCTTTTAGTTTTCATCTCTCACATATATACAATAAAACTCTGTTAACCGGGTGCGGCTAACCTAAGCTATCAATCTACTTTTATTACGGATTGACAAAGAATATTTACACTTTGTTTACACAATATTTCATTAATTGCTATGATCACTCTGTAGTAAGTTAAATGTTTTCGGAAAGTAAAAGTGGATCTATTCTAAAATAATTCAAGAAAATGTTATGCACATGGTTCTTCAATTCAATTAATATTCAATCCGATTAACATCAATTCACTTACAAAATTATACTAAATAAAATTATTAACTCAATAAAAACATTGGCAAATTAATCAATCAATAAAAACATAGTAAAAGCATGCACAGAAAAAATAAGATAAAATCATCAGTTTAAAAAGTTGCGCATTATTTGCCAAGAATAAAATTCAATTATATTCTTAAATAAACTTGAAATGACACCAAATATTTGTTCATTTTTATATTGTAGAATATATTTTAAATTCCTCATAAATCCAAGTAATTTTATATACAATTGTCCCTGTTTATTACATTAGTTTTTTCTCGAATTTTTTCATGTACAAGATATCTATTTCTAATTTACAAGCATATTCATGTATTCTCATAAAAAATTTTTAAATACCAAGTCATATGAAATAATAATTTTTTTACATCGTAAGAACACTTCTTCTCAAAAGTTTAATAAACATTATAGGCGTATCACCTTTAAAACTTTTAAATCTTTTTCTTCTTCGAAGTTAACTGAGATAAAAGATAAATATCAACTTATATTTCACGATTTCAAATAATTTAAGTAATAATGAATCATGTTTTCTACCTATTACAATTATTTCTTGAAAATTTTACCTTTGAAAAAATTTATATATTTTGATAGCTCTTTTGATTCTCTTTAAAGTAATACTAAACATGAAAGGTGCAAATTTAATAGTTCGAAAGATATCGGTTCTACTATCATAAATTTTTCCATTGGTCTCATGGTGACCCTAACAAAACATCAACACGCGAGTTATAGTTCCGTGGTCAAGTGACGATTCTTTAAAACTTTATTTCAGAATTATAACAAAATTTAATTTTTTTAAGAATTTAAAGAATTTAATCTATTTGAAATTAATTTAATAACTTAATTGCACTTAATTACAATATATTTAATAATGGAGAAACAATGCAAGGTTAAGTTATATTCCAAGAAAGAAATTAATACATTTAACAATAATTAATTTTTCTTCTAAGAGCCAACGCAAAGTCACTATATATAAAATCTACGCGAACTAACTTAGATGTTCATTAGAGAATAAATTACATAAAAATAATAATAATGAATAACGCGACAAATACAAGGTTAGTAGGAGATACGAGAAAACGTTTAGTAGGAGATAAGAAAAATTAATTTACAATTTATGAGATATGTAAGAGACTGTACTTGCGCAACTTAATAAATGTATAGTCAGTGGCGGGTGCATATTAAATTTAGAGATGGGCTTCAACTCATGACATATATACTACAACGGATTGTTTCTAATTAATTTCTCAGCATAAATTAAATTTGAAATAAAATGGCTGTTTGAACTAGGCTAGCTCCTTCACTGAATATTGTTTTAAAAAATACATTTAAATAAATGTTTCTAACTACACGGAATATTTACTAATGTAATGACGAACAGAAATTTTACTAAAAACGACAAAATATTAACACATTGACCGCCATGGGGTGTCCTGTGATCGGCATCTAGTTATTTCAATGGGGCCGTAGGGGTCATGGGTGATCAGCTATAGAGATCTTTGAGTATAGAGATCTTTGAACTATTATTTAGCACCAGTGATCTAACCTGTCACCTTCCTCTCTATTTTACTATATTAAATGATCGAAGTGGCCCTTCAGAACATTGCTGCAGTTTGGTCTGAGAATATTATTTGAAAGACCTGTAATATATGCTTATTTTTGGAAGAATATGTATGGAAAAAAATCGTTAACTACATACGTAATTTTATTGATATGAAAATAGAATATATTAAGATAACAACACAACAAACAAGCAAAAAATAAATTTATAACGATGCATTTTATTAAACCATAGTGTGGCTGGGAAGGACATTGAGGGCAACATTTTGGTTTTATTTTTGGCATTCTTCCTATCATGACTCGTAGCGTTATCTTTATAGCAACCATTGCACCGTTTTCTTGTTATCCTGACTTGCCCTTTGCGTTGGAGTAAGTGCATCATGCTTTTCAGTCGTGAAGTAGAAGCAGCTTTGATTTCATCGGTTTCGTTACACAGGTACTCAACGGCTGAAGTCTTGAACTGAATCGCAGATATTTTATTAGGAGTTATTGAATTATGAATTATCACCGAATTTACGAGTGCAGTATTCAATAATAATTCACTCTTTCTCAATGGCGATGAATAAGCGGTCATTTGATCCAACGCTACTTAAATGAAGTTAAACGGCTCATACTAAATTCGAAAGTATAGAATGCTAGATTCTGGAGGAATTAAATGAAGAAGTAAGTTCACACAAGTTCTGGACAAGATTGCTCGGTGGTTGTGTTAACTGTATTTATCGACCTCAACCAAGATGAATTCATTTTAATTATTTGAAGTTACCAATGTTGAGGAATTCAGGAATCAATTAAGTTTGTGAACTAAAAGTGGTAAAGCAGTATCGTTTGCTTCGAACTATGACCAAGAAAATGTCTGGAAATACCGAGGAAGGATCTCAATACTGACTTTAAAGATCTTAAGAAGTTATTGGAGGACAACAGACACGGTATAAATACAATATTTTAGTTTGGTAGAAAAATACGAATCCGTTTGTTTTTTTTTAGAGAGACTAGAAGAAAGTAGATAACAATATGAGATTTATACAGAACATTATTTCAATACCGTATTTCCTAACAAGATGTAGTATTCTAGTAACAAAAGCCAATAAAATACTCGTAATCCCTGTATTATAATTTGTTTACTTTTTAACGAATCACTTCAAACATTCATCCCTAGATGGCTCTACACCGACTCACTATCTGTGCTGTACTTCTAGTGTATTGAATGTACTTCTTTCTAGAATCCCCTCTCTTACCCCCTCTCTATGTGTCCCCTCATTCCTCCTATATCTTCGTATACTCTTCGTACATCACTGGGTTGTTTTAAGTTTATTTTTTGTTATTATTTTTATCGGTATTTTTTGTTTTTTTATTATTATAAATTTTTTAACTCATTAGTATTTATATTATTCTTTCATTTGTTATAATACTACTTAATCTCGAAAGTTGAATTATATTCAGCCATACGTCCAGTAATAATGTAGTTTCCTTATTGGTTGATTAGGGTGCATGTGTGTTATTTTTTTTATCCTGCGAGAGATGGAACCAGTTGTGTTATTTATTCCATTTGCAAATTAATTTATAACATATAAATTTTTTATAAGAGCAGACACATCTGTATGGTGTGTATATGTACGTGCGTGTGTATGATGATCGCTCGAGTGGCTCCTTTTTATGCGAAGTTGCTTCTCACGGGTTGGCTGAGCCATTGCATATCGACGGTGTCTACCGCAACAAAAGGCGTGGTTTGAGAGAAACGTCCTAAGTTTTGCGGGCAGAAATTTCTGCTGCAAAACTTTGCGAAGATTGTATTCCGAGCAATTAGAGGAGTTTGCATAATCCGTTAAGAAATTTAAGGAGCACAATTGCGCTATTTTGTTGATGAAAACACAAGTGATGGAACGAGTAAACGATAGTAGTAGCAACCGTACCACAAGAAAATTTTAGAAGCATTGCATTAAAACGCCTCCTACATCAAAATCATTAAAGGAATATCCAATGAGATTTATCGGGGCTCCAAAGAGTGCAAAACTTAATGTCTTATTTAAAATACTGGTAGAGAAATCCGTTAAACATCTTTTTTTCCAGTAAAATGATAAGAGTAAGCCGCAAAGAAAAGAAAAACGTCAATAACTTAAAAGAGATAAATAATTTGCTAGCGCTTTTCCCATTCCAAACAAACTAACAATAATACAAAAAAAAATCATCCACTTGAAAGCATATACATATATTAAGTACTAAGATGAAATCAGCCCCTTAGTGTTCGACAAAAGTGTTTATCATTTTAGGATTACACATACGACGATATTGGCGTTTATGTTTTCATAAGCGAGCGACGTCTTTTTGTTCGATATCTAATTGTTCTCACGTTTGGTATAGTCCCTTGATCTTATTACCGTAAATTTGGATTTTATTTTAAACGTATAAAAAAATCTTTATTATTACATATCGTCGTTACCATGTTAAACTATCGACTATAAAAAAGATGGAAATTTGTGGAGACAAGAATAAGGTTTTTACTGAAAAGTCATGAAAATTAGGGCATATTTGATGCTTTAGTATAGTGCTGTTTGGAATTCTGAGCCTGTCAAAATTCAAAAAGTTGCCGTAATATAAGCCTAGTCCAATGCAAAGGGGCGAAAAGTGGTGAATAAAAAATCTCATATTTTTCATATTCGACAGATTAACATTGTAACGACGATATATGAATTCATATTAATTATATTTGGATACTTAGTTATTACTAAATTAATTTATTTTGGTATATTATAGTGGAGCGTGAAACTGATTTCATTAGTTAATTTATATTATATTAGAAGATTATTCATTGAATTAATGATAAACCGATATCAGCTTCATCAGGAATTTATTAAAAATTAGTAAAACCATGTGTAAGTAATAAATAGAGATTTAATTTTCCAACTACGAAGAGTGCGTCTACTGGTATATGTTACCCCAAATGCCATCTGACCGCGGAGGCACAAGTAATAGTTACCAGTTCGATCCTTTTACATCAACTGCTATTTTAAGCAACCTAATGTAGGATACATTTCTTCGTCAATAAACATTTCTTTGCTACATACATTTCTTTGCCAATTTGTATTTACTAAAATTATTTTTAAATATAAACATGATTCTATTTTAATACATTTTAAAACAAAATAATAGTTATCTAATTGTAGTAGAAATATGGAAAACTTCTTCAATGAGATTTTACTTCTTCAATCACATTAAGCTTTTTAATCATTTGAAACAAAATTTGATGTTGTATACCAAAATGTTTACACATATCTCCAGATTGATTCTTGATTAATTGGCAACACTGACTAAAAATCGTTTAGCTCAAATGAGCAAAAAAGTAAGTCAATAGATTTTCTAACACAAAATCAAGAGCTGAAACTTGGTCGCAATGCTGCACTTCGATGAAAAGTGCGTAATACGCAACCTTGTCTGCTAGACAGAAAAGTGCATTTAAAGACTAGTAACAAGTATGCCAGCAGAATAATACTGACGTAATAAACTCGTAATCCGTAATAAACTCCGTCATGCATTAAAGTAACTTAATCGCCCCGTCATTTTGTATTTGCTGGGTTATTATCTCTGTTATTGTCACTATTTCTTGTTTACTACTCTGGTATTGACTTCGTCCATCATTAATATTTCTGTCCTTTTACTTATGGCATCTAATTCTTTTCTAATAGTGTCATAGGAGTTATTCTTTATGTTGTTGTTTGCGTCGTTAGAGGGCGCAGATATTTGAATTATACATGTCATAACATTTGTAAGAAATATCAACTGTCTCGGCTCAATATTTTTATCTTAGCTTTAAGCTTGTTTTTACAAAGAATTTGCTCCAGCTTCTTCCTTCACCCGCTCTAGGATTGGATATAATGATCAAGATCTTCGCTGCCTAGACCATTCTTTTAGAGTCTCGGGTAGCACTGTAATATGTGATCTTATCTTTTAGACTGGTGCAAATACCTCCTTTTGTTTGACTCTTATCTCTTACATATTCCATGTACAAAAAATGATTATTCGTTTCCATTTAAGTTGTCGTCTCTGATTTGGCCTCTTCGGAAGTTTCTTCTTAAGAATTTTAATGTCAACCTATAGCCGCAACCTGTAAGCCATGTCACGGCTGTACCCTGGTTTTCTAACGAGGTTGTTACTCCTCCCCCTCCCCCTTTTTCATCCTGGCTTGGGACATGCAGAGTTTATTATAATTTACATAAGGCTATCTCATAGTTTGTTAGTTTGCTCATCAGAAAGTATTAACAAATTAATAATCATCTGTAAATCAAATTAAGAAATATATATCTAATTTAATTAAGTGCCTTTAAAGACTTAATGAAAGTGCCTTATAATTTAATATAGCCGTAGCTATCTGATAATGATCGAGACGAGACGTAAATAAAATTAAATGTATATTACCTTTTATATAAAGTAAGTAGTTAAATTTTTAACTTCGCATGCAAAGCAAATTTCAATCATCAAAGAGTAAAATTGCATGTATAATTAGTTATATAGTGTAGTTAATTTTAATAATTTTAATAGAAAATATGGATTAATTTAATTAATTAAATGCTTTTCAGACATCAATTTCCTCTATAGCCGCATTGCTATTATTCTCAATATCAAATTAATTGATGAAAAGAACGTATCACAAGTATCTGTGAAAATGAATATTGATTTAATAATACATTGGGCTACGTTTATATTAATTATACCGCCATTTGATATGCAGACAAGACAGTTTAGAACAAACAAATTAACAAAATTTAAAACAATAGCCTGTACTATACCATTTTTGATGGGAGTTGTTATATGGTTAATAAATTCTAGAAGAATTCATTACTATGAAGAAACAATTGTTGCAATTTTAATGACAATGACATTAGTGTTGTCAACAAGTGGCTCATGTAGAGCGCTTATAATGTCTGTATCAAAGAAATATTGTAAAAAGTTTAATCACTTTTTTCATGAGATTGATGAAATGGAAAAAATATTTGAGAATTCGTTTGGTGTAATATCTAAGCCAAACAATTATTTTCTAAAACTTATTATAGGACATTTAATTACGACGTTTACTATTGGATTGGACCTGTACACGTGGTACAAAACATATCCTTATAAAACTATAGACGCTGCATCGTTTATTTCCAATGCAACGTACTATACAAATGTTTATTACGTTTTCGCAAATTTTTTCTTTTTATACGTTCTACTAAAAATTATTCATGAAAAATTTACTGAGTTAAATCGATGTTTAGGTGATATCGTTCTCGATAAAGATGGTTTACTTAATTCCAAATTAGATGCAATACTACAAATACATAACGCATTAATGGATGTAATTGAATCATTTAATAGAATTTTTGGAACACTTATATTTATTTTAATCGTTCTTATTGTGATTGTTATACTTTTAAGCGTAGAAATTTATATAATATTAAATCGCCAACCCTCTTGGTTTGAAACTTCAATTAATTCTATATGGTTTCTTTTCTACTTATTGGTGAGTTAAAATTGTTTTTATTGTATTAATATTTTTATTACAATTGTAGAAAATATTACAGGATGTGGGCATGAGAGGCAAGAGAACGATTGCAAGATTCAGATGTGGAAGCGAAAACAGGGGAAATAGATACTAAATGCATGAGAGTAGGAAAATGTATAGTGAGGAAAAGGAGCAAAAGTGCGAACACTGGGTGAAAGGATGTAATGGAATAGAATGAATTAGTAGAGAATTGGAGAGTGTTTTTGGGAAATGAGGGTAGCGGGTGGAAATGATGCCTACGACTCAAGAAAAAATAAGGGAAAGGGAAGAGTAGACAATATACGAGAGATATTAAGTACCAAATGGAAAGGGTGTAAAATTATGGGGGTGGTAGTCGGCAGAGATCTTTTCCAGTTCTCCAAGGGGAGAAGTATTGTTTTTTTTTGTTGTCGTGTATATCTTTCTTATTTGTTCTGTTATATTTGTTTTTATATTGACTTTGTGTTGATTTTATATTGAAAAGATTTTGTTCCGCTGAATGTAAATCTGTATTGATTTTAATGCCAATAAAGGTTAATTATTTATACTAGTGTAATTAAAAGTTCTACATTTTAATCAGGTAGATTTGCATAACAACATCTGGTGAAAGTTTACTCTATTAGTGAAAATTATTGAGGTGAAACAATTTATTAAGAACAGAGTACTCACGAAGTAATTTCTAAAATTTTTTACCAGTTAAAAGCTGAAGTGTAGTTTGTACTAAACGTTTTTAAAAATTTGAAAAATTTTGACTGCGAAATATATGCACATTTACTTAGGCTTAAAAAAATTCATCTTGCTGCCCAAACTTATTTAAATACTTTTTAACACAGAATGTAAATAAAGAAAGTAAATGAAAGTAAATATCAAATTGTTTAAAAGACTATACAAGAATATGCGATGGTATGAAAGTTTGCGAAAGCATTTCTAAAATAAAGACAATTTATTGGTGGAATATCGTAATCCAATTAGTAATTTCTGTCGTGAGTAATCCAAATAATGACGCAGATTAATATTTGCGATACAAATTGCGTGTTATTTAAACTTCTCGACCTCAAGGTAGTGATCGCAGGATATGGCGTTTGTAGGTGTTCTGTTCGGCAGTCTACAGAAAACAATAGTTTGGTAATCCCCTGAGTGATTGCAGATTGAACACTACTAATTTAATCTCAAAATGTCATTTTGGTTTTCGAAAATTCTCCAAAGATCTTTATATGATTTCGTAGTAAATCTATCTTTGATAAAAAAATTGATTTGTAGTTCTAACAAGATGAGTGCGCTGCCTACAATATGTGAAATTTGATAAATTACTTAAGTGACGACTAATACTTCATACTCGATTGCCTAATACTAATAAGAAAGGCCAGCATTTCAATCATTTTTTATGAATACTAAGAATTGGTCGTCTTTTTTTAAAGGTTTTTTTTTCATTTAGCATTTCTTATTTAAGAATTAAATAAGTTAATAGGTTAGGTGATATGGTTCGAACAAAGAATTATGGAACGAAAGTTTTCAAACAGATTCTAAACCAGCGCATAAAACTGTAGAACATTAATTGTTGTTCAAAAGTGTAGTCGTAAATTACACTTTTGGCTCGTAACAAGATGGTAGTCAAGTTACTGTGGAGCCTACCGTTAGATTGACGTGAGCTGAGTGAAACATACCTGTCGAAAACTAACTAGTAAATATCTTTATTACTGAATTAACAATGATTCAATTACAATAACTGATAAAGTCGGTTTCTGATACTAAGCATCACAATATATAGTTAAAAATATTATACAATATGAACGTGATTTTATGTCACAATAAATTGATCACACTATAGATACTATTTCTATTCATAGGCTATAATGTGTAGGTAAATGCAAATAGTATATTAATTTGACCGTAGAATTATGTTTTTGCGTTCGTTCCTATTGATACATATTAATGTTTTGATATAATGGAACGCAATGCATGTTGAACTACAATTTGTTTTGTATTTGCTTATTTAATATTTTGCTCAAATGATATTAAATATCTTTAATCCAATAAAATTATGATGAATATTTAATTGAGATGAAATCGTAACATCAATATACTTCAATCAAATAAACTTAGATTCCTTTTTTACTAATCAGTGCTCAATTCTGTTGTATGAATTAGAGGGCTACTTTATTATTATGGTTTACAGAATTGAACACATACATATAAATAACTTGAACTTTAACAACTTGTAAATCCTACAGGCTTTCGCTTGTGCCTGGAAAGTGGCGGATTCTTTAATTGAGAGATATCAGGGAGCATCGAGTCCGTGGTCCGGATTATCCAAATATCTGAATTATTAATATTTTAATATTATTTACATATTAAAATATTTTATACAACGTTAAGTGAAAGTACCGTGGAATGTGATGTATCATCCTCACGGTACCTTCTTGTTTTATAGCTTAATGTTGTATTTCACTGAAGCAAAGTAATATATTATAAAATTTATAATTTCAAAAATATATAATATTTTTTCCTGTTCATGACTTGAACACTTATTGATAAAGAATACTAAAGATAGCTCTGCATTATTACTCGATCTGGGACACCTGGTATGATATTTGGAAGACAAAAAACGTTAGTTCTCAGTATGAATGGGTTATATAAAAAGCTGCATTGATAATTAGCTTGTCCATTTGTTACAATGTAAGTTATGACATAATTTAAATAATTATATATCAAATTTATTAATTCACTATTAACATGTTTCAGCTAATAAGCTGTTAGAACGTGCATATCATCAATATTTGTCGAAAGTGTATGTTGAAGTAATAATACAATGGGCAAGTTTTATATTAATAACACGGCCATTTGATATAAAACCGAAACGTTTATAACAAATAGAACAACTAAAGTCAGATCAGCACTGTATGCTATACCACTTTTTATAGGAACAGGAATATGGATAATGAATCTTACACGAATTAGTCATCAGCCTCTGATTTAAATAGGGCATTTATAAAAACTATTTAATCAATTGTTTCATGATATATCTGAAACTTAAAAAATACTTAAACATTTGTTTTGGTATAAAAGCGAAGCCAACTAATTTCCTTTTCAACTGATCATACTTTATTTAGTATCTGCACTCACCATTGGAATAGATTTGTACACATGATATATGGCTCAATCGGATAAAAGTATAACTATTACAGTTTTTATTTCGTATTCAACGTATTATATAAACGTTTATTACAGATTTGCGATTTTTTTCCTTTTGTACATTCTACTCAAGATAATTTATGAAAAATATATTGATTTAAATCGATGTTTAATTGACAATTTGATGAACATTTACTACAAAAACAATGGTTCAATTATTTCGAAATTGAATGGAATATTTCAAAAACACATTTTTTAGTGTACGCAGTTGAATTATTTAATAATATTTTTGGACCACTCTTATTTATTTTAGTAGTATTTATTGTGACTGTGATACTTTTAAAGATTGAAATTTATGTCGTATTAAATCGCGAGTCATCTTCGTTGGAAACAACTATAAATTCTATATAAAATTTCTATTTAATGTAATGGTGACTGTTACAATTTTTCTTTGATTATGTACAATAATTGTAGCTTTTTACATGCAGTATTAAGCTCTAAGGAATACTTCTTTCACGTTGTCACGTTGGACCACGTTGTCTCTTGTGTCTTTGAAATAAAACAGCATAATTCTCGTTTTATATTTTATCTGGTTTGTCTCACACCAACAAAAAATAGTCATCGTCGTCATAAAATATCTAATATACTTGCATAACTCGCTATTTTGAAGCAAAAGTTATTGTTTTCACTAAATTAATACTTGCTAGTACGTTGAATTTGTAGTAAGATATATAATTTCCTCCCAGCCTATTCAGAAAACTAGACATTTGTAGAAGCAATCTAAAGAGAGGAGAGCATAAAATATGGACTGTTTACAATATTTTGTGTGTGAAACGGAAAGATAATAAGGATGTGTTTTCCCTCCCATCTAAACAAAAATCAGCTGAACGCTCACTAACAGGGACGCTGCGAAGAAAAGGAGGCTAAGAACCAAGAGAGGAGGTCAAACATATTCAAGTGTGTTTTTGATGATCAGAAGGGGATGGGAGGGGTTGACGTTCAAGATCAGGTAGCAACACTGTTTTTGATCAGCGGCACACATAGTGAAGGGGTATACAAAAATATTTTTCTACATTCTAAACTTGTGTTGTTTCAATTCATTCACTGTGCTTCAATTCATAAAATAACTGAGAAGAAGAAAACAAATTATTCTGACTTCCCGGTAAATATTGACTATAAGCTGCAGTACATTTACCCAATGCATATTTCCTCAACACAAGAAAAAGAAAAAAGGCACAAAACGGTGTGTTGTGTGTTACGGCCGGAGTAAAAGGAGTGAAACTGTGTGGCCGGCAAAAAGTGTCGAATTACTATTCCTTTAGAAAATTTTTTTGAGGTGTATTCACACTAGAGTAGCAATACTGGTGTGTTTATACATTTAATATAAGGCATGCAAATTGTCAGGAAAAAATATTTATTGGTTAATGATATATAATTTTTCATGTATTATGTATCACTCTTGATCATGTATTTTGACAATACTGATTTTAAATATGACTTCTTGGTCAGGTGAGCATTATTGGGTTAATCAACTACATGTGACATATTGAGTTAGTACAAATCTAAATTTATTTAATTCATGTGGCGTATATTATAAAATTCATATGCGTTTTTATTACAATAATTTACTAATTAGATTCGTCGACCATGTGACTATAACAGTTGGTACAAAAAGTGTGAAACACATATGAATGCGAATGACCCGATTGTTCTGACTCCAAACGAACAAAAAATATTTAAAGTTCCCTAACGAATTTACAAAATATCACACATCTAATATTATTTGGTTTATTTACAAAATATTAAACTAATTAATAATTAATGAAATAACACTAATTACTAATATATTAAAAAATTACACGAAACCGAAATAACTCAAAGCACTCATTAAAACACAAAAACACACATATACGTCGTGTAACAACGTTTGAAACTGGCGACGGAAATCAAAAATATTACAAGAAGATGAGCTGTTGCTTAATTAATCAGTGTTGTTGTAGCCAAGGAAACGACGATTCGAGACATTAAAAATTACGCCACAGAATGAAGTCGAATTTAAGAAGGCTTTCCTGAAGAATCAGTATGGTTCATACTTATATATCTTCTGCTCAAGAACCGTTCAGCGTATTATGATTTTCTTGTTTGAGGTGTGTTTGTTAGTTAATATAATATTATTTGTAAAAAGCTGTTGTCTACAAGCTTATAAAAATACAAATTAAAACGAAACATGAATCAAACTTCAGTTGGATATTTAACGAAAGGTATAATTCGGGATGGGAGAACGAATACTAAAAGAAAGGCTAAGACAAGGAAGGGATAACTTAAGTAATTTTCAATGCGAATTTTGTTCGTTTTCGTCCAGTAGTTATAAAATTTTTTGAGTACTACATTATCTAACGTAGCTTACACATAATACAAACTTCCCTTATTCCCACCTTCTTTACAAAATATACTATATTGCGTACATAATAAAATTCAATTTAGATAATTAATTTTCAGAACGCATTTAACAAAATATCTATGTAGAAGCTTCTAAATTTTCATCGAAATTCGAATATAATTAGTTCAAGACCTAATTTAGACATAAACGTAACACCAAAACGCGTTAATATATTTACTAGGAAATGGAGATAAATCTACTTCTATTATGGTCTAACATATTATCAATAACTCCATACTATGATAGAAAAATATCAAAATTTGGATTAAGTAAACTATATCAAATCAAAGCTTGGGTTCTTGTTATTGTTACTGTACTGTCGATAGCATTAGGTTTTAGTACGCCAGAAATCTATATTGATTATCCGCCTGCAAACATTTTTCTTTCATTATTATGTTCAACTGTGGCTACTTTAATAACAATTATAACTCATGTTGAATCGATTTTCGAAAACACTACTGCCAAATATAATAAGCTTTTCACGATTTTAGAAGAAAGTAAACACGATTATTGTAATGTATTTAATATTAATATCAGTTGCATTCTTCATTTTAAAGCGAAATTCATTGGTTACTTATTACTTCTGTTTGGAACAATAATCTATGATCTTGTTATATGGAATGGTGTATATCCACTGGAAAATAATAAATTTACTATCAATTGTTACGTAATTATCTCGTATTGGATATTTATCATAATAGCTTCCAAGTTGTCGTTGATGTATTTTATACTATATTTAATTAATAAGAGATTAATTTGCTTAAATAAAGCTTTAAAAATTTTGAAATCAGATCAACCAGAATCGTTTGAGAGATTGGAACATGGCTTTAAATTACACAATTCTTTAATGGATGCAGTAGCTTTATTCAACGAAATATTTGCATGGACTTTATTTCCATTTACGATATATGTTATTAGCTTTTGTCTCATGTATATTGGATACTATCTTACGCTAGAAAATCATACAGATATTATTTCTTTTGCATGTAATTATTTATGGACATTACTAATTTTAGTGGTAAGTATTATTTGAAGTTAAATTTTAAATATACATGAATGATACAATAACCATGTGATAACTGTTTGTCGATAGTGTTTATCATCTCTATTGAGGTCGGCAAGTATAATGGTGTATTGAGTGATTACTTTCTGAGACTGAGTTTTTTACAAAAACAAAATTCTAATTTAACTGAATCAATTCTAGTTAATTTGGGTAACGTAACGGTCAATGCAACTTTAATTGATAATTAAGGATTTAAAATAATATAATTGTGAATAAAGTTAATGAGTA
>WYDF02261497.1:0-19187 GCA_009867245.2 Adranes taylori
GAAATAAGACAAAAACATTGTTGGAAATAAGACAATGTTGAAAAAAAAAGGCTTTGTTGGAAATAAGGCAGCACAAAATTACACGGAAATTGTCCAGCAACTCTTGGAGAGTTTCTAAATGCTTGATTGTAACATGAGTATGAAATTGCCTTTTCTACATAGCCCGTCTTGCTGACTTCCCGGAAAATCTTGATGCAGTCCGTGATGAGCAGGCTGATCTATTCCATTAAGATTTGAAGGTCATGAAGGCACGGTATCAAGGTAGATGGGATGTATATTTGATGGATGACTATTGTTGGAGCATCAAGCTAGAATGTGGAGAGGTTAAACACTCCAGAAAAAGCTATAAGCGTAAATTTTTGCCTTAATGTGTATGTTTCTCTTTATGGTAATTTTTCCCTTTATTTTCATCTGTAATACATCTCTTTAATATATTTCTCGTATTTACTTTCTATGTGCATTTTTATGACTTTTGAGAAAAAGGGATTATATCCTGTAGCTTAAAAAGGTGACGCGATAGACAAAAACTGCAGTTATTTTTGGATTCAGATGCCAAAAGTTAGTTAAAAATGAGTGACAGATCTAAGTCAATAAAATCTCTGTTCCCCTTTGTTATCGAAGCCTTTGTTGAAGTCATTTTTATTTTATTTTCCAATTAAGCTAATCAATTCTTTACTCAATTTGTCTTATTTCACTTGCCCACACTAGGTTTACATGGATTTTTAACAATTCCCTTTTAATAGGCAAGCGGGTAGTTATCTAAAATGTTTCTACAGTCAGGTATAATAAAAGTATTGCGATCGCTATAAATAAATTTTAAGAAATAAGTTTTCAAAGAATACTTAACAGATTGAAGTAAATGTTTACTACGAACCCCCCAGTAAGGGAGGTGAGACCCCCCCTCCCAACACTTTGTTACAACATTGAAAATGTAAACGTAAGGATTTGTTGTATTTTGATTCTGGAACATAAATTTGTTGCAAATAAACTCTTATGCAAGTTCCATCTAATAAAGGAACTAATATAGTACCCGAAAGCCATCTATACCTCAAATTATCAAAACTTGGATGTGTTACGCTTTGGAAATAAATTTCTCATATAACCTCTATATTTATATTATAGAATTGAGTATTCTTGTACTTTCAAATATGCTTCTTTTATTCCAAGTACCTATTTTATATGAACTATGAGCATTTTTATTCTTATCTTTGGTGATTTGTATTATTTCAGCTGTTATTTAAAAAAATAAATAACTCAGTGATTTTTCGTTCTCCATCTTCTGTATAAGAGTTTTCGCACAATCTTGGCCATGTCTTAACTTTGTATCAATTATTACGTAAGTTCTTGGCAATGTTTATTCGTTGGCTTCCTAATACTTTGTTGTTGGCAGGACAGATCCAGCTCCATTCATCTGCCTTTAGGACTGAGTTCTATAATCCAAGACACAAATTGGAAGTTTATCATGGATTCCATCATTGGATTCCATCACTACGAGATAATTGTTATTTGTATTTTCCTTTCATCGGATACCAGAACTTAAGTGGCTCATATACTCTTGGAGAAAGATGAAATCGTCTAATACCCTTGGACACGGATGATCTGCTCTGAAGGAAATATAGAACAGTTGATGTTTAGTTCGTATAAATCTGAAATTTATTCTTATATATTTTACAATTAATCATTCTTCTGCTTGTCTTTTCCATACTCTTTTAGTCAATTTAGTCAATTCTAAATATTATTCAATTCATGGAACAGGAGAAAATATCAATGTTTTTGAAATTATAAAAATAATATTATGTTACTATCAAATACAACGTTAAGCTGCAAAACAAGGAGGTACCGTGACGATGATATCATCATACTCCACGGTACTTTCACTTAACGTTGTATTAAACATTTTGATATTGTAGATATGAAACTATTATGCAGCGAGATATATGGATAATCCGGATCATGGATTGGATGCTCCCAGATATCTCTCAAATAAAGAATCCGCAGCTTTGCAGACACAAAAGAGAAAGCCTGTAGGATTTACAAGTTGTTAAAGTTAAAGATATTTATATGTATGTGCTGAATTCTGTAAACCATAATAATAAAGTAGCCCTCTAATTTATACAACATAATTGAGCACTGATTAGTAAGTTTATTTGATATTTTAAGATTTGATCTCAATCAAATATTCATCAAATTCTAATGGATTAAAGATATTTAATATTAGTTGAGCAAAATTGCTTAACTAAACAAATTAATAAACATGCATTTTCCTTTAATATCAAAAACATAATATGTCTAAATGTACAATGTAGGTACAACAAAACTTATAAGGTCAAGTTGATACATATTTTGCCTCTATACAAAATTTGCCTACACATTATAACGTGCGAATATAAATAGCATCTATATATCACTTTATTGTGACATTAAATCACGTTTATATTGTTTTATATTTGTACCTATATATTCTCATGGTTAGTACCAGACATCGAGTTTATCAGTTAATTGTTGTTATTAAATTATTGTTATTTATCTAATAGTGAGATTTCCTGGTTAGTTTTCGACAGGTGTGTTTGCACTCAGCTCACGTCAACATAACAGTAGGCTCCATAGTAACTTGACTACTATCTTGTTACGAGCCATAAGTGTAATTTACGACTACGCTTTTGTTCAAATATTCAATTCCAGATATGGTTCGTTTAATTATGCTGTCTGCCTTAATAACTATAATCTTTTGTGTAAAAGTTGCACTATGTGAAAGCTGCGAAAGTAAATTTTTCGTAAGACGTCAATGTTGTCCCTACTAATTTCTCCAAAATAACTCCAAACTGGCTTCTGCCTACTTGAAGTCCCACAATCATTCCTAGATGCTAGATTAACATAATAATTAAAATGAGCGCTTATCTAATCCACTAAGGATAAATGGGACACCCTTTTCACTTGACAATAAATGATATTTTCTTGACATGACATTTTTCTATTGCAACAAGCGGTTGGAAAATTATAGATGTAGAACTGTTACAAAAGAGAGACGATAGAAGAAAAGGAAATAAACTAGAACTAGATTCCATGTTTAATTTTTGGTATGGTACTTCAAAGCGTAACTGCATGAAAATTCCTAGCAAAATTTTCATAGCGTAAGTAGTTCTACAAAATGAGGATGTGAAACTAAAACCTGACCAGCTCATCACGAGGGTAATATAGGAAATGAATATAAAGAATATCAAAAAGTAGCGAAAGAAGTGTTATTACTAGAAAGAAGCACTTATAATGGTATTTAGGAATACATTTAGGCATTTAGGGTGGTTTGCGTATATCAAGTGCATGAAGTATTGAGGGATTTGCCCCAGCCATTGGCTAGGTCCATGCTCGGCAACCTTTTGAGTGGCTGGGTAAAAAAATCAAATTTTAGAAAATTTATTTGGTTAGTGGGTACTAATAAAAATTTATTGTTTATTTATTTTAATTACTGTATTTTCAATAAATATATAATTTTATAAAACAAATTATTTTATTCAGAATATATCATATTTTCTTTGCGGATAATTCAAAATGTTGTAGTGGATAAGTCAATTATTTCCGGGTAGTAGGTTGCCGACTACTGGACTAGGTCATACCCTCTAAACACTTTCCATGTCGACTCTACAAAAACCCTAGTATTGCGTGGGCATTGGAGAGATGTTGTAGCTTAGCTACGGCACGGTTTCTTCCTCTACATAATGGATGTTCGTCTTTAGTTTGCATAATAGTGCTACTTCGTCTCGAGGGCTTGTTGTGGGTATTCCAGCAGTCTGACTATTTTATCTCCTTTATTTATCACCTGTATGACTCCACAACGCAAATGACATAATGACGCAATAGAGCAAGGTGTGCTCAGCGTCATCTTGATCGTTTTCGCACGTCCCGCATTTTGCACTCGCATTCTTTCGGACGGCATACAGATATTTTGCGAAGCATCCGTATTCAGTTAGCATGTAGATAGTAGTGCAAAAATCCGTCATAACCACGTTTTACAGCACTTCTAATCTTCGCTCGTAATCTTAGTCGTTTTCTTCTAACAACTCTATGCATTGACTGTGAAGAGAACGGACCTTCTTGATGATTTTGATAGTTAAATTCCGCACAAGAATAGATTCTAAGTCATCATATTCTTGGCGCATAGTATCGCAGTCAATTTCCTGCAAATTCTTCATGGATTAAAGGCTCAGCGTGTGATTTTAGCAATAATGGAACAGCAGCTATATCAATACTTTCAATGCTCCCGGAAGTAGCGAAAATACTAATATCTTCTATAATATTTTAAATATCATTTTATAATTCATGTAAATTTCCCTGAACAACTTCTTCAGAACACCCTTCATACACAACTGAGTAATTTTATTTCATGCTTCATTGATGATGGCTTTCATGTATAGTGTAAGTTCTTTTAAATTTTGTACCTTTCTATACGAAAAGTCGCAGATTATTAGACTGTATTCCATCCGCCTGAAATATGAAATAGATAATATGATTTTTTTGTACTTTGTTTATTCTCCTTAAAGAAGTAGTATATTCATATAACTGTAAAATATTGAAGAGAAAAATCTTTATGAAATTCTATATTCTTTGCTTTTTTGCTTTATCCTTTGTGTCGTAATTCCGTTACGGAAACATTATTATGTTACCTATTATCTTTTGAAACGAAATATCAGATTCCAGTTTTCAAGAAACTTAACGTTATGAAACGGAAAACTCTTAGGTATCGCTGAGTAGACTTTTAGTTCTTATTGTCTGTTTTATGAGTTTTATATCGGTTCAATGTTTCAAAGTTATAAATTCTATATTACATTTCTAGCGTAAAATTGTTATATAATACAGGTGAAAAAGTTATAAATTACATATTTTAAAAATAATTCATTAATGCTGATTAACCACTCAGTATTTATCTAACTACAGAGTGCGATTATGAAATGTCCCAAATGTAGAACGCTAGCTCAACCCTTTTAATGTATTTTGCTCAAGTTTGACATACCGTTATTTTCATTAGTTGTCAATCCATTATTTCATTTACTTCTCATAGTTGTGATTTGCAAAATCCATGATATAATCCTGAAATTCAGGGAATAGATTTTGGCTGCTCATAAAAAATTGAACTTTTCTGGATCCCGAGCCATAGGGAAATTGAGGGAAAAGAAAAGGTGGACAAAGTAGAGAAAGGAAGGCATGGAAAGAACTTTAAGGAAAAGACAGTGAATCTATCTATTTTTAGAAACAATTTTACGGATAAAATGATCCAAAAATGGCTGGAGACGTGGAGCTGTCCTTTGCAAAAGGTGAGGTATTTCTTTGCTATATGCCTTTTTGTGGGCAAATCTCCCTGGTTTGTAGAAAATGGTTAATTATTTTTTACGACAAATAAACTTCGGGTAGGTCATGAACTGTTTCCGAACATAAATATAGATTGAAAGTGTCTGATACTCATAATTGCGTTTGCTGTTCACTGGAAAACAATTCATAATAATTTATATTAAACAAAAATTAGATATTAAACAATCATCATCAAATCAGTTATTGTAGAATGAAAAATTACTTTGCTTTTAAAAGATAGAAATTTTAATTTATAAAAGGTGTGTAATATCAGTAATCATACTAGCAAATATCTTAAAAGGCTTGTTCAAGATGTATGGCGCCGTTTCACCCATTATTATAAGGGATCTCCAGCATCTTCTTTATTAGTAGTACCACGGCTTTGAAATCCGATGCTTATACACTGAGCCAAAAGCCCGAGAGTTTTAGAAATGAAATTCGTAATATGAATTATTTACTTTTAGAATGCAACCAAGTTTAGATGGAATATTGACTGCTTATAATGTTTCATAGCCAACATTGTTGATATATTGTCACGTATTTTTTAGGGCGGAGGGTTGGTCTCTCCGACGTGACATGTGTGAGAGAGGACTTTTATATTCCTTAGCGAAGCAATCCCCTGCTCACAATTATAAGTCCTTGAACTCCTTTGTTATTTTATAAGATAGCACTTTAGTTCAGTTATTTCTAGCAAAGTTAGTAATTATATGATTGATGCGGAAAGATCTTAATCTAAATGCCCCAATTAGCCCACTTAATTTAGAATAAGACACCAGGCCAGACCATCGCTAAGTTGGACTTGCGGTTTAGATTTAACTGTGCCTTTCGTGGCTGAGTAATTACTGGTAACCTCAATCCTTAATGATTATCATAAGCTTTAATAATTCAGGCAGCAGAATTTAAGTTATTAAACTTAAATAAATTGTATTGGCGGTTAAAAATTTTTACATGCAATTCAGTGACATCCTCATTCATTCCCGTACGAAAAATAAAGTAATCAACGTTTTGCAATTAATAAAATAAATCAACACTTGATTAAAAGTGACTTTATGATTTGTTCAGTTACACCAAACTAGGTACTTACAGATTTTGCCACTGTACACAAACAAATTATTTATTATTTTAGAGTAAGGCATCATTATCTTAATAATTTATTTGTATTTCTTTTGCTTGATCAAAATACTTGATATTAATAAGAGTCGACTTTACTTTATTCATCAAAATTATACTCAAGTTAATTTATCTAAATTATTCCCAAAGATATTAATGCTAAGTCGCGCTACATTAGATATGCATAATAAAATACTTAATGAATTTATGATCACCCTTTAGTTAGACATAACTTTAAAATTATTTTTTATTTAATTTTTAATCTAATATTATTTTATTCCAGATTATTATTTCGCTATTTAGTTGGACATTACGACGTTCGGCGGACGACCAATTAATTTCCCTTACTTCTATGGGGGAACCGTTTTTCGATATGATACTTTTAGTCATGATTAATTTGTATCTCATTCTAGAATAGCATTCTAGAAGCATTCTAGAATATTTTCTATAACAGCTGTATGGCATCGGGCAATTGACTTTGTTCCCATGCATAGCTTTTATGTACAATTTATTTGTTTAATATGTAATTAATTATCATAGGTTATAATCAACATGGAATATTTAACTTCGTAAGTTGATCATAAAATAGATTTATAGTAAGTTACCCGATGACTGTCCCATTATCTAAAATCTTATTTACTGATCAAAAAATCTTCTAGCTAAACCTTCTATGGCCTCTCATTATTTTAGCGTATTCACTTTATTTATGAGTACTTACTGCCCAATCCTTTTACATCAACCTAAACAGGAAGGTGGATAAATCTCCACGTTACAATATAGATATTACACAATTTTTGTGAAGTAGGTATGATTAAGACGCACCTATTATAAATTACGCACTTACTGATATTACGCAGTTGTTATAAATTAATATCTAAGTTTGCTTTCGTTACAAGCAGGCACACTTCCATTTACTCTATGTAAATTTTAAATAATAAAATAATAAAATCAAATAAAAATAAAGAGCGGGCCCAGGCCGCGGAAAAGCGGAAAGCAAGAGCAGCCGTCACCGCCCGACGTTGGTATTAATAAGTGATTTATCGGGTACATTAGTTATCAATTTAAAATTTTGATTGTTACATTTAATTTCCTGAACTATTTGTAGTATTTTATTTTTAAGCTTGAATAAGGAATATTTCGAATTCTAGATAGCGCATATTTATCTTTTGTTATTTTTGACCTTTGATAAATAAAAACATCTTTGAAGTTTTAATAATCATGGATTGTCCATATCACTATATCACATCGAATATGATCATGATGTATAATAATCTAATCAATTTAAGGTGATTTAGTGAACGGACCTGTTAGAATATTTTTGCAATTTGGATAAAGAAAGCAATTTGGACATAGCTGAAGGTCTATTTATCTGTTTATTAAACATGTTTAGCTACTCAAAACATTTTATTTATAAGAATTGGCTCTCAAAATGGTTAAAAATATTACTTGAAAAAGAATATGGTAAAATTTTAAAATCGAATACGTTTAGCTTAAACCTAAAGCATATACACAAGTCTAAAGGCTCTTAGAAAGTAGTTGACATAATAATTAGCATTCATGTTTGGAATGTGCAAGTAACACACTCATTCAGTAAACACTCGCATTCATCCTCATCTTCTTCTTCAGCAGCTGTTGGGAGATTAAAGATAATATCTTTATACTCGCTGTAATTATTCATCCGAAAGTTGCTGTCCAATTTTCCAATTTTCATCAAATATTTACCTGAGAAATTTGTGTAGAACAGTTTTCTTTTCCTAACTAATAGCATGGCCAAGAGTCACATTTTCACAAGTTCAATGCTGCCATAATCAATATTCTTTCTCTTTGTTAAGCAAACAAAGTAGCTGTCATTTTTATCCTCAAACCTGTAGTTGTTTTATGTAAGACATTTTGACCTATGAAGTCAACATTCTTAAGATGGTTAAATTCAGTAACACATAAGTTATACAAATTAATCTATCTTGCATACAAAGCATCTCGAGTAGGTGTCTTTGTCAAGGGTTGAATCTGTTGGAGGCCAAAACTGAGGGATCTAATAGATATCTTTTCTCTTCAATTGGGTTATTACAACTTACTTTTTTATCTATGATTTTAACCTAGTACGTCCAAAGCAAACAACTTTTTTGGCATACCGGAATCTTTCCGTAATACAAGGTTGGTAAAGAATAGCTTACATTGTATTCATGTTGTGTGCCTAGTTTTACTGACTTGTTGAAGACCGCTGGTCTAGATCTACGTCGTTTAAAGGCATTTGTGTATACTAATGTTGAGATAATAATCTCAGATTTTATTTCGGCTGGAAATTTGTAAAAGTTGGTAAGGAATATTGTCAGATCTCCAGGCTTAAACTTACAGCAAGCAAACTTAGTAGAGTCTCGACGGAGTTATGGCGGATTATCAAAAATGTCGAATTATAAGAAAAGGTTAAAAAATCAGGTAATAGAAAAATGAAGTTTAAGTTTTACAAATTTTTAATGTTTAAGTTGCTAATGTATAGAGCTACAACGACTTTGCTTAAGATTTTACTGATATTAAAAGTTCTCTATGTACTATAAAGATGTATAAAATGTTCTGTGATCTTCATTTGTTCTGACGATGATTGCCATTTTCTTGCTGCCAAATCCCGACATCTTTAGAGCATCATTACATTGATTCCCGTAGCTTCTTCTTGATATTCAACGTATGCCATGGCGACTTTTAGGGCCTTTACTGCATCTTCATGGGATATCTTTGGAAGATTGGCAGCAGGTTCTCCATCATCAATATCGTTGCCATTGTTTTTTACGAGAGCAAATATTCAGTTTCTTATTTCTGTTATAGCGTAGTGATTGTCTTCCTTGAACCAACATTTAATTTCTTTTATACTCGTTTTGTCACATCCAGTGACGCGTAGTACCAAAGGAAGAATGTTTTCTTCAGTAATTTTGGATTCTTCACACCTTCGATTGCCCAAATGTTAAATCATTTAAGTTAGCCCAGGCCGTTGCAACCCAATAAGCTACATCGTTTACGTTAACGGCTTTCAATTTAGACATCACATCAGCCTTCCAATCAGCTTCTTCTAACAATGTCTACAGTAGCTTACTTTCGTAAATCCAAAACACCCTGGTTCATTGGATGGAATATGGCCGTTACATTTGGTGGTAGAAACATCGCCTTGATGTCGCCGTCTTCTAGCTCGTCTGCACTTGGATGCGTTGGGGCGTTGTCTAACAATAATACGGCTCTTCTTGGAAGATTACTTCTTTTCAAATATTTTCTGTGGAAACAAAAAACTCCTTAAAAAACCTTTCTTTGAAAATATCCCTGCTCATCCCGCACATTTTTTATTGTAATACTTTAATGGAAGAGCATTTCTTGCAATTTTTTTGAATGCTCGTAGATTTTTTACTATTTCGCTCATTGGAAGATCCATTTTATGGTTCGCTGATGCATTGATGCAAGTAAGAATTGTTACCCTTTTCGTTGCGTTTGTAGCCAGGAGCTGATTTTTCTGTTATGGCTGCAAGGGGCTTACTACGCAACAACTTAATGTTAAGCCCCCTCTCATCAAAGTTGAAAATTTGATCGCTTGTAAGGCTTTCATTTTCAATAAAGAGATGAAATTTTTTACGAAATTCATTGACATCTTCAACATTTGTCGGATTCCGTAACATTTTTTCCACCTGTCGAGCCACCCAACACTTGACGTGAACTCTCTGCGTCACCTTCATTAAATTCATTTCGAAAATGCAATACTTTTTCCTGCAAGATAGGCCCCAAAATGTGCACACTTTTGTTTCAGATCTGGGTATACTATAAGTACAACGTGTCAGTTACTTGTTCATATTCACAATTTTTTATTCTTTTTCTCTCCCTTAATGGACTTTCAGCAACTCTTGACGAATAGCATTTTTCTATTTCAAATCGTTTCTTTTTCTAATCTCCTATTGTTAGCCATGCGACGATGATTACCGACGAGGTTGCCATAGTCATCAGCAACCTTCTGTCTTTCATTTGTCCAGTCTTTTTTCTCAAGTCTTTGTTGCATCTATATAACAACCTGCTTCGTTGCCAGAATAGCGCAATAATCAATACAGTATGTAAAGTACAGTAATAAAAACAATAAAAACAACTCAACACAGGACAGTAACAGCTACTGTAATCAAGAAATAATAATAGCTCCACAAAACAGATTCACGCAGTTAGTTCATCGATTCGCACTAAACTGAGCAATAACAGAGCGAAGTGAGATTATGGATGAATGACACTTGAGACAAAAGCTAGAGGAACATGCACGCGCGAATGTAGCTTGTCGAGCAACCTCTGCGGTAGTGGTACACTCAATGACGACAAGAACTAGACCCTTACTAACAAACGGTACATTTTACCGTTGCCTGGTATTTTTTTTGCGGGAGATGTTGAATAAGAAGGAATGATGGACAAGCGAAAGTCAGATAAGTGAGACTCAACTATATCATGTTTACATGCGTGAAACACAAGCCATCCTTTAACTGAAACATACTTAGCTTCCTTTGCTTTCTAACGCTTCCCTCCGCTAGGAGTTCGCTTTTTACTACCAACAGGATGAGTCATGAGAACAACAGTTACTTAACTACTAAACTAGAAATGAAATCAATAAACACTTGAAACAACACTGTTATACAACAAATATGGCAACAAACGACTGTTGAATAGATTATGAATCAAATGCAAACAAACAAGCACTCATATGACCGAAAACCAGCAATCCTAAGGGCCAGATGGACAATGCAGAAAAATGGAAATAAACTGTTTATATTTTTACCATTATAAAAATGTATGTGCGATAAAATATGCAAAGGTATATTGTTCGATAAAATACTAAACTATGCTCAGGTTTGCTAACAATTTGCCTTCGTCTTATTTCTTGGAAGTCGATGTTTTTAAATACGGTAAGTAAAACAAAAATATTGGGGTCACTATGGGTGAAATGTAGAATTCTGAGACACGTATAACTCAACACATTCCGACACCAAAATAATGCAGTCAAAAATTATGCTCGAAAATATTAGATTGATGCACAAAAATTGTGCATCAATTCATTTTGATTTAAGTAGTGACAGTCCAAAAAAAAAATGCTAAAAGATTCTTTCGATCGGAACTTCTTGGACCAAAGATGTTTATTATTATTATAAACATTCATAAAGAAGTATATAAAATAAGCAACCATCATTGATAGAAGCACCTGATAATTTACTTGAAATTACTCTGGAATTATAATTCTCTTGCCGAGTAACAGTTAACAAAACTTTATCACGAATGTAATAACTTTAAAGCATTTAATTTATTAACTTCAATACACTTAATTACAATATTCTTTATAATGCAAATAATAACGCAAGGTTTAGTTATTATTCCTCATTTAAATAAATTTCATACATTATCTAATTCAGCTACTAAATCGCAGGCCACATATTTAGAGTTATAAAAAATTTATTTATAGTACGTTCAAAAACGTTCAAATTTATTTATAGTACGTGTAGTAACGTGTACGTTACTACATCCTATTATAATAATTTTATAGGCATACTGTCAATACACCTATGCAATGACTCATTTTCTAGAAACAAAAAGAACATTACCGTATATGATCCTATAACACGAGTATTGATGCATGAATAAGTGCTATGTTAGAAATATAGTATATGCCAGAAACATCGTAAAAATATGTCTTAGAAACGTATCTCTGTGTGCAAATAAATTCATTGTTTCTATAACACACGTCTACGGTTCACTGCTTGCACCGGAGCGATGATTATTTATATACAGGTACCGCCCGGATCATAACTCGTAACAAAGTACCATTGTTATGTAAGTAATTAAATCAATAAATAGTTATAACACGGTTCTGTAATAGCTAAAACGTAAACATATGAGTAAGCTATATAATTAAGTACGCAATATAGGAATGACGTAAATAGTTCTATTACGCATTTTCGCTACGCTGTTGGCTGTGGTCACTGCTTGTCGTTAAGCTACGTGCGTGTGTGTGATGTCTGCGATGCGTATGTGATATAGACGCTGTATGTCGCATTAGTGAGCGGAGCGAGCGCTTGTCTGAAAAATCGTGTGTGGTGCCTATGCACACAGGGACTGTTTAAATGGATGAATATTGGGGTATAAATAGGGAGAATTAAACAAAATATTTTAGTATTCGGATTGTTTCCGATTTACAAAATCTAAATTTTGAAAATTCGTCCGCAGCCAGCAGATTGGTGTAGCACAGCGACAGCGAAATAAACTCAAAGTTAGATGAACAACTTTGTATAGTAATAATAATAATAATAATAACCTTTATTGGCATCAATGTAATTCACAGTTCACTTATAATCTACTTTTCAATAAGAAAAACTATTTACATTCATATATCTATCTATATCTAAATAACTACAACTAACTAACCTTAACTAAATTTCATAATTCAATTCACAATTGAAACTATTCCCCCCTTTCTTAATATCCATCTGCCTTCCCACGTTTCCCACATACAACTTATAAAAAAAACCCAAAAATTGAACCTTAGCATACAAACATAAAATAGAATCCTAAATCCCCCTTTGTTTCTCCTATCACCCCCCCGCTAATATTGAACCTGATATGCATCTTTTACTTCCCTTCTCTACCCTTTATCTTGTCCGCTATTTTTCCATTATTTTCTCCCCTTTTCCACTCTGCCCTAAACACTCCCTTCAATTCCTTGCTTCCCCCTTTCCTCCTTCGACCATCCAATCAATTCGCACTCATTCACCCAATGCTGCCACGTTTCCTCCCTACCTCCGCATATCCTACAATTTCTTTTACTCTCTCTCTCTCTCTCATCCAATATCTATTCCCTCTCTCCATACACCCACATCTAAGCCTTGCTATCATTTTTTTCGCATTCATACTCCTATCCGATTCCAGATATCTTGGCTTCGCTCCTTCTACTTCTATTTCCTTATATCTCGCATTATATCGCGATCCTCTTATTTTTTTCCTTCTCTCCTGCATTTCCACATCCTTCATATTTCTCTCTACTTCCACTTCCCATGCGCCTCCATTCATCATCCTATCATACCATTCACCCTATCATATCATTGTATAGTATATATTATTTAGTGTATGGCAAGTGTGTTTGAATAGCTTCACCTTCCTTTTTCCTGTATATGTAGTAGCGGCGATGAGTTACGAGGCGCTACATAGTAATTCATTTCCGTACTATTCGTCATAGTAACGTCGACGTGTTACGAGGCGGTACACAGCGACACCTTTCCGCACATCCCGCTTTCGTGTATAATATTCGCTTGTGCTGGTCTCGCACACCTGACTATAGTAATACTAGCGTATTACGTGGTGTTACTTATTTTACAGTGGTAATTCCGCTAGCGTGTGTTCGTAACTTCTTTTGCTGGTATTACTCACCCGTCAGCATCAGAGTATTAAAGGGTGTTGATAATATTCCTTACCGCCTGTCTAGAGTGTATAATTGTGGTTTACATTGGTGTTATGCACGGGCAACGCTGACGGGCTCCGATTTGTTGTTTATTTGTTCAATTTTGATATACGCTAGAATTAGGCATCCATCAATTCCAACGTATTACGACGTGTTGTGAGAATTCCTTCACTTCATCACTGCACTTGAGTATTTGGTTTTGGCTTACACTGGTGTTGGGCACCCTGTAGCACGTCAGCGTATTACGGGAGGTTATATGGGTGTTCACTCCAGTCTATGCTAACATTATCCACTCCGTATAAGTAACATCATCGAGGTACGAGGTGTTACACTATTTTAGTACTTTCCGAAATTCCGATTATACCCCCCGTTTGTATCAAGAAAGTTAGATTTACCCTTATCTTCCGCCATAGTGTGAAAGGCTGTGCATGCTTCCAGATTGATACCGCATTAGTATTGTTTGAATATTTTATGACCGCATTGTTACGTTGATTTACCTGCACCGCTGTAATATCATAAGCGCCGTGTTTCTTTTTGTATTATTATTATCATTATATTTGCACCAGTTTTATTATGCACCGTTCTCTGTATTTGCACTCTTTAGTATAAGACCGCTTGGTTATATCGTAATTTAACCGAAATTATTATTGCATCATTGCGTTGATTTGATATTTGTAACTGATCATTTGATTATTAGTGACATTTTTATTGTGCATTAATATCTTTCTTTCTCTGTTTTGTCTAAAGAATATTACACGGTTTTATTAAAACTTAAATGATGTTTCACTCATTATTGGATAACTTTATTGCAGATACCCGCAAGGTATACGACAATGGTATACGGAATGTTTACTGGTTCACTTGCCAATTGCAGCTACCCAAGCCCTCCGGAGCCTCTGAGCTCCGGAAGAACAACAACATCTGTTCAGAAGTGCGGTCTTACTTTAAACTGACCTGGCGCCCGAGGACGTTTTCCGAAGACCGTTTCAGTCTGTAACTATTTGGGCCATTTATGACAGTCGCTAGGTTCTCCATTAGCAGCGTCGCGTGTGGGAGTTCCGTTAACGTATTAAATAGAATTACCGGAGGTCGTTACATTGATTTGGAGTCCGCAGAGGGACATTGGTGTCCCGCTGTCAATTTAGAGCTGTCATAGTACGACGCAACTACGGTGTGGTTGTTGTTGTCGTTACAAACTGGGGACCGATTCAGATTGTTACCTGGTCACTAACCCTTGCAGTCGAACCGAACTGACTTACAGCCCCTTATATTTTGTCGTATAATATTTTGTATATAGTGCTATTCAAATTGTTGTATCATTGTACACTGATATATATATATCTGATATTAATGTTTATAAATTTTCAATTTTCTTTTTTCTTTAAATTACACAAAGACATTCAGGTTTAAAAATATTGTTTTTAAAACTTATAAAATAGCACTCCTAAATTAAAAACACTTTTAAAATGGAAGTTTTTTAATGTGTTCCACAATTATACGCAATTTGGTCGAACTAAAATATTTGACTACCCCTTGCCTTATACACTATTGGAAATAATTTCATCTTTCGTCTAGAGCTATGCTTATAATTTAGTATTCTTGTTTAAATCCTTCCTGTGTTTTTAATACGATTTTTGCAGTAAATTTACAACCTTTTACACTTAATTTGTTTGCATGTTTGAATTTTTCTGTTGTTCTTAAGCCCTCTAAAATTTAAGATTCAACTGCCCTCAATATTTTTTGGTTCTGCGCCTTGCGCTCCTCAGATGCCTCCCATGCTCTTTACATTTTATAACTAAAGCTTGCCTTTATTTCTAGTATGCTTGTCGGTTTTGTTTTTCATTCTAATTTTTCACAAGTTGTGCTTTTACATTGTTTCGCTAATATTTAGAGTTCCTAGTTGTATTTGACGTTTCATCTATAGTTGCCATAAAGCTGTCGTATAAACCATTATAGTGAAAAATTCAATCTATCATAGTTTCTGACTTACAATTTTACAACTTAACACTTCTCCAACGTCGAGCATTAAATGAACTCCCACCCTACGGGCTGAAGAGATTTATATAGTTAAAGCTCCTTTTACAACATAATTTATGAATTACTACTACTTGGCTAAATATTATCGAATTTTTATGAAATTTGAACTAAAATATACACAGGAATACAAAGAATAGGAATATGTACAACAAAATATAATTTTTGGATAAAAATATGAAGATATTATGAAATTTGACTTCTTAAAATAGTTGTTCAACTTCAGTTGTTAAACTGAACTGTACACTGTGTATAGCTGTATATGTGAAGGCTGTACACGTCATCAAATCCTTGCTATCTGTTTGGTCCAGGTCATCAGTGTGGCTTTCTAATTAGCTGTTTAATGTGATGACATCATCACGATCGCCCAGTGGGAGAGCTAGTGAGCTGTGTGCTCACTAGCTCTCTGTGTGCTACAGTGAACTCAATGAGCTCACTGTGTGCTAGTGAGCTCATTCCACTCTAGTGTTTTACACTCACCGACCAAAATTCTCGGCGCGAAATTAAAACTTTTTCGTTTGAGGTTATGTTTTGGTATAGTACAATGCAATGGTTGTTAGATATTATGCAATATAACCTAAATATTGATCAGTGTGTAGACAGGTCATTATTCAATTTTTATGCGCGAAAAAAATATTATTATCTACTAATCATAATAATCGGCAGATATATAAATTTTTATATATTCTGATAGCTACGACTTCTGTCCATAATAACAAGTTAAAATAATTGAGATACCTTCAAAACTCTAGCCTTATCACCAGTTTAAATGACGCGCCATCAAATACACGCCGTACAATAAATACAACCTAAGGAGGTCGGCGGTATATTATAACTCGTAGGTCCGTATAGTGTATTAAGGTCGGCTTTGAAGGGTTTAATTATATATATATATATATAAGTTATTTAACTTTATAGTTTGACAAAGTATTAACTTTGCAGGGGCTTTAGTTACACTTGTTCCCTAAATGATAGCAGTTTTTTGCCGCATTTAATTAAATACTGGTAACATTGGAGTAACTTAATTTAGAAGATCGGCTGGTAATTAATGAAACGACCAATCTAACATCTAAGTAAGAAAGCTCGTTTCATTGATAAACTATTCAGTTTTATATATGAAACTTAAAACTACGTAACTGTAAATAGTAAACAATAAATTATACTTCTATTTGCGTCATCATGCAGTCAGACATTTAATCATTTGTGTTTCATTAAGTGTTTCTGCTAATTTCGCTTTTGACGCGTGCTAGTATAATTTGAGGATGAACTTTGTGTAATATAAAATTGCAAGCTAAGTTCACTACTGCAACGTATTCTCTTGTTTTGATTTGTGAATTACTAAACATGCAATTAGTAGATGTTTTACCTAGCGTATTCTAATTACATCACTTTATACATTGAGTGTATTTAAAACATATGTAATAATTTGCTTGCATTTCTTAAGAACAACCTTTTATTAATTGGCCTAAGAGAGTACTTTTTATTTATATCCACATGAAAATTAAAATATAATAATTTCAAAAATGTTTCTTGCTTATTTTTCACTCTCCTGACGTGGACATAGTTTTATGTTCTAATGTTCTTTTTCAAACGCTTCTAAACAGTGCTACAAATATCAATCTTATTTATTAATTAATTTAAATCACGCATGTAAATTAAATTCATTTCTATCTTAATTTGAGATAATTATATAGATCAATTTGATATATTATTGACAGAATATGTAGCATATACTTACAACATATAATAATTGATGCATTAGGTCTACACAGTTTTCCACACGATTAAATTTGATATACAGATTATTTTGTATAGAGCTACATGTTACGGTTGTATATTGTCATGAAATTGATTAATAACCTCAAACAAAACAGGTTTTGAAATTTCTCAATTAATATTATTTTTATTATTATCAGGGTTATATTTGCTGAAATTTCCACAAAAACAAAGCTATTTATTCATTCTTGGTTATTATTTTTTTCTGTAAAATGAAATATTTATAGAATTTTATATTCTGGATACTCCCGAAGGTGTGACATACATAGACACAAACTTATATTCAGTGACATGCATAGACAGACAGTGACTTGCAGGCAAAGTTAAAACACGATTTCAAGACCAACATTTAAAGACGACTTTTTATAGTTTCTAATAGATTAATGCACATTACTTGTTCTTATTCCTTCAATGTTCTTATTCCTTCACAGGCGAATATTTTTTTCAACCCTCGATGTAATTGTTTTCCAAATTTGACAACTTTTGTCCATCCGTTCTTAGAGCAAGTTATGTTTCTAGGTTTGCAGAGTACTTTTTATAGTCTATTTTGCCTTGAGTCTAAAATCTTCCAACTTGAGAAACCTCGCAGAAGAAATTGGTCGATTCTCGAACACTTTATGGTCAGCAAGACTAAACGCATTCGTCATTCCGCTTGCTTATTTGATAGAATGTATTAAAATAATGGACTATTACTCAGTATGGTCCGCGGAATTTACCATTCCAATTACTTGGTTGATTGAATGTTGATAAGAATGTAAACAACCATTATGAGGCCGCGTCATTACTTCTCTCTAGTGCTTCGCATGCGGCATGAAATGGCGCTTATTCTTGTTGCCAAATATTTGTTTTTGCGCGATGTAAATATGAAGTATGCGCATGCACTAGGGGAATTCCGGATTTGAATTTTGAAAAATTTAATTATATTCAAAAAGTAACTATATTTTAATTACATTTAAAATGAAAATAACTAGATTCTAAAAAGTAACTAGTGAAAAATTAACCAGTAATCAGTGAATTCTAAAACCAGTTCATTCTAGTTCATTCTAATTTAGTTCTAGGTAACCAGTTAATTCTAAAAAGTAAAAACGAAACCAGGCGATGCAAAAATAATTGTCTAAAAATGTACCAGGACCCTACATTTTTTTAACATAAAAACAAGTTAACGTCATTTGCCAGTTCGTTGACATCGGTACAAAATTTCACCCGTCGTAGACACTGACTATTTCGGAGCACCAGATGATTTAAGGGTAACTGATCCAGATGAGTTGTATCAATATGACTCATCTAATTTTAGTCAAATAACGATTTATTTATAATATAGGATAAATAGTAGACACTGACTATTTCGGAGCACCAGGATTTTCAGCATCCAATTTATGTAGTATATACTTATTAGAACAGCCATATTGGTTTTCAAATGACATCTGTTCAAATGACATCAATTTAACAGATGTCATTTGAAAACCAATATGGC
>WYDF02261508.1:0-19186 GCA_009867245.2 Adranes taylori
CATTTCAGGATTTGCTTCTAACTTGCGTTCTAAACTAAGAAACCGCCTTTTAGCCATATATTCCGAATCCCCTAACAGATCAGTTGATCTTTTGAATGGAATGTTAACTACAAACCTACCATTTTCGTTACGCGTAACAGTTTCTTTAAACACGCGCTCACATTGAAGATCATCAAAAGATAAAATTTTACAATTATTATTAACATCTTCTATCTCCCAAAACCTTTCCAGCTGGTTTTCGAGATCTATCATCTTAACAAAGTTTCAAAGAACTTTACTTTGTTGACCTGTTTTTATTGCTCCACTGAGCACCCAACCTAAACGAGACTTTTGTAGTATCACGTCCGATGACGGTACATTATATTGGCCTATGCATAAAATTTTGTAAAACAAATTGGCTCCAATAAGCATATCTACTTCCGAAGCTATATTGAACGTCGGATCTGCTAGCTTTACATACGGGAGTAGTTTGAAACTACTAACGCCAAATGTTTTAGCCGGTAGAACACCACTTATGTTATCTACCACACAACAATTTATTGTCTCAGTATAATTAAATGCGAGTGATTTAAAGGTAATCTCACAACGTTTATTGAAAGTAAGCGAGGTTTGATTAATGCCTATTACGGTCGTATGCATTTCGGTAAGTGGTAATCTCAATTTATTACACATTTTGGTCGATAAAAAACATGACTGGGAACCATTATCTAAAATAGGGTTACACTTGTGCATTTTCCCATACAGATCATATTCCTGAACCAAGGCCGTAGATAAAAGCACTTGTACACTATCATACTGACACATTCCAGTGTGTACCTTTTCTGTTGCAACTTCTAATCCTTAACTAGTAGTTGCTTCCTGTTCAAAATGCAATAATGTGTTGCTTTACATTTGTTACATCTTGCAGCCTTACAATTTTTAGCCAAGTGTCCACCCTTAAAGCAATTTACACACAGTTTAGCTTTCTCACAAGACCATACCGTTCACGCGAGGTTTTCTCTAAAAATTCAGAGCAATCACTCAAGTTATGATTCCCTTTACATTGGCCACACATACTTTCGGCAGACATAAACGTTGAACATGAACTATTTTGTTTGCCCCCCGTAGAAGAAGTAAAATATTTTTGCTTATTTTTATTCTCAATAGTACTTTGCTCGAGTATTTCTAAGAGATTAGCTCTCTCATTTAGAAAGGTTGTAAATTCTTTCAATGTAGGCATATTTTTGTTTGATTTTGTTTCCTGCCATTCTCTTAGGGTATTAGAGTCTAGCTTTTGCACCATAAAATATACAATTTCTATATCCCAGTTGTCTATTGATACCCCCAAGCCTTGTAGAGATCGTAAATGCTTTGTTACACTATTTCTCTTAATGCCCTTGAAGATTCTTTCGAAATATTATAGAACCCAAATAATGCTTTAAGATGGTCATTTATCAATATACATTCATTATCGTACCGGTCACAAAGCAAATTCCAGGCCAGTCTGTAATTTTTTGGCGAAAATTCTATCGATTTAATTATTTACGTCGCAGAACCAGCTAAAGCTGCTCGCAAATAATGAAATCTTTGGATGTCATTAATATTTAGATTCTCGTGAATTAACGATTGAAAAATATCTTCAAATTCAAGCCAGGACTCAAACCCACCTGAAAACTTTGGCAACGTAATCTTTGGCAAACGAATTTCATCAAAACGTGTACAAACTGGCTGACGATCATGTGAACCGGATTGTCGATCTGCATCCCCTGCCCTAGAAATGTTATATTTTTTATATAACGCTTTAGCGATGCTAATAATTCTCCATTTCCGTTAAGCTATTAGATCTGCTTATAAATTTATCCATTATACAAACTTTTTTATGACCCTTGTATAATACTTCTTTACTTAATTGTTCAATACTTTCTTTTCACAACAACAATCCAACACAACACACTATATATTTTCAGCCATAATAATAGCAATATTAACACATTCACATACGCTTTTTTGCTCCTGTTTTTCTTTCACGCGTTCTCTATTATATTATGTTTATGTAATATTTAATCACCATTAACTACCACAACGTAAAAATTTCACTCTGTCTGTCAACACTATCGCATAGACGGTGTCACTATCTTTCGCTTAGTATCATATTTGATTTTGGTATCATCAATAACACTGAGCAAAAAACTGCTTTGTCAGTAGCCGAAATAAAACGTGAATCCATTAGCTTTTCAGTATTTTGGTTCTATTATCATTAAGAACAAGAATACGCCGTTTGAAATAAAAAAAGCGCATCAAAGCGGGAAATAAAGCATATTTGAAAATGCAGAAGCTTATAAAATCTCGCTTATTGTCATGGCAGAGCAAAAAGACGATTTACAGAACTGTGACATGGTCTGTAACAATGCATAGAAGTGAAAAGTGGGATGATCACGCGTCACAGGTTTGAGATAGACGATATACACGATATACTTGGCGGGGCATTATGGAAGAGGCTCCAGCTCTTATGGGGTGTAGCGCTATTGGGGAAGATAAATATTAAAATTAAAAATATTCGCCACTTATCTTGCCTAAATAAATTACTTTGTACATATTTCTAATCGTTTGAATTGTCTATTCGCATATTTCATTTTATTTATTGTTGAATAGATTTCCTAAAATCTAGTATTTTTTCTTAGAATTGCAATTACAATTGAATTAAAAATATCAAAATTCATTCCCAGCATAAGATAAATAGATAGACCTTTATTGGCATAATACACTACAATAACCCAAATTAATTCAAATAACATAAACAAATAAACAATAACAATTAACAAAATATAATTCTTATTAAGGATATCAGCAGAAGGAAAGGCTTTTATTTACTTCAAGACTCTCTTCTCGTTCGATAAACAACTTCTTTCATTTTACTTTCTTTTATTTATTTCCCCCAAATTTCTCTTCATTATTTCTATACCCTTTCTCTCTATCCACAAGCTTAACTTCCAGTTATCCCCAATATGTCTTTCTACATCAATCCACACTATCCCTTCACATTTATTTACCCAGTGGGTCCACCTTTACTGTTCCTTACCACATATTCTACACATTCTTTCTTGTTCATTCATCCAAAATGTATTTTCTCCCTCTTCATTCCCACACCTAAACCTCGAAATCATCCTTTTCGCACACATACATATACCTGATATCAAATACTCTCACATTCCATCTTCTTTCATTATCCATCTATATCTTTTATTATATCTGCTACTCTCAATTTTTTTTCCTTTTTTGCCTTTTTACATCCTTCATTCTTTCTACACTCTCGCTCACTCCTTCCAAACCTCTCAACATCTTCTCCAACCACCTCCTTGTTGACTATTCAACCCTCTCCTTCACCTTCATTCGGCACCTAATCGACTCATTCCGACTTTATTCATTTCTTACATTCATTATTCCATCTATAACTAATATGTACCTTTAATCTATCAGGACTTACCGCTCAAAGTTCATCATCATTTTCTCCCGGTTAATCCATATTTTATATTTACCAACTTCCTGCAGAACAATACCATTTGGTGTATTCCTATCCAATCCTAACATTCTTCCATTCAGGTTACCTGTACCCTCTCAATCATTTCCCTTTCTTCAACAGCCCATACTTCTGATCCATACATTACAATGCCATTCCCACATATATCAATTATCCCATTTCTCATTTTCACTGACTCCCCGAACGTCCTCTGCCATACCATTCTCATTCTCTCTATCGCCGCTCTCGCTTTTTTTGTCGTAATTTCTATATGGTCCTTATACCTACCATTTTGGGACAACGCAAATCCCAAATATCTAAACTTCTTCACTCTTTCTATTTTACGTCCACCTATACAAAACTCATCCCTCCTGCACTCTCTCACTCCCTTATTGCACACCATCACTTTCGTCTTCTCCACATTCACTTCTTAACCTCTGCTATTAATATATTTCTTGACGCTCTCTATCATTTCATCCATCTCGTTTTTTCTGCTTGCCATACATACAATGTCATCACCATACGTAAGAGGCCAAGCTTTTCTTCTTCCAATGTTAATTCCACCTCCTTGTCTTATCCGCAACACCTCCTCCAAATCCGACAAATAAATTTTGAAAAGTGAAGCGTTCAGTGGACATCCCTGCCTCACTCCTTTGCTGCTCTCAAACCATGCTGATTGCTGGTCTCATTCATTCTCATTCTTATCTCTGTTCCTTCATACATATCCTTTATCATTTTCGTCATTCCCTTTGAAATCCCTACATCCTTCATTCACACCCACAATTTTTTTCTCACTATCCTAACAAAAGCAGCGTTTAGATCAATGAACAACAGATACATATTGTTCCTCTTCGCTATTTCCTGATTCATTGCATAATTGATTATGGCTAAGTTATCCTCCGTCCCTCTATCGCTGACAAAGCCACTTTGAGTATCGGATAAAATTACCTTATTACGCAGTTCTTCTCCTAATATCCTTTTCATCATCCTCATAAACAGTCTATAAAACCCATCCATAATAGTTATTCCTCTATAATTCTCCACTTCCATTCGCTTTCTCCTTTTAAACACAGACACGATTTCCCCTCTCTTCCATTCCTCTGGCATTACTACCTCTTTTTTCCATATATGATTCATCCTTCTTACTAACGCTTCAAATACACATTCATTCATGCATCTCCATACGTCGACCGGTATCCTGTCTGGACGTGCTGCTCCTCCTTTTTTCATTTTTTATTTTTTCAATTTTTTTCTCCTCACTTCTTGCACACTTATTTCCTCCAATTCACCTTCGTCCTCGTATCTTTTCCACCCAAATCCTTCATTTGAACACTCTTATCCCCCTACTTCCCTTATTAACCATTCCCTCTTACATTTGCTCACTAATTCATCCAAGTTCAATTCTCACCATTCTTTCTTTCCCCCTACTATTCCCCTTTTTCTCAAATACACCCATATCTCCTTTTCTCCATTAATCTGATCTATCTCTTCCTCTTTTTCTCTCCTTCTCCTTTCTTCTCCCTTTTCCACCTCCACTTTCCACTCACTTCTAGCATTAATTTACTCCTCCCAGTTCGCTTCCTGCCTTTTAACTATTACCAGTATTTCCCTCACCACCTTTTTCTTCTTTAAGGTCTCGTCATCGAATTCCGGATAAATCTCTTTCCTATTTCTTTCCCTTGTCGTCACACTCCGCTTTTGAAATTTTTTTTTACTATATTATTCACCTCATATACATTATCTATGCCGTCCCATTTCACTTTCTCTAACTTTATAATCATCTCTTTGTTTCTCTCATTCCATACATAAATTCCCTCTTCATACATCCCCATTTCAAGTCTCCCCCTTTTTCCACTATACCATTAGCTACCATTAGCCTTCCATTCCGTCTCAATCGGGAAGTGGTCAGATTCTATTCTCTCAGCAATTCTCATACATTCCAACATATTATTCCCATTCTCAATAATTACAACATAATCTATAACCGATCCTCCACCGTGTCCCTTAAACGTTAATCCTCCTTCTTATCTTCTTCCGTACAGCCATTAGCCACACCCCATCCTTCCTCTTCCACCCATTCTAACAATTTTCTTCCTTCTGTATTTATTATTTTATCTCTTGATTTTCTCTCCACGTATGCTCGAACATTATTTAAACACCTCCCTCCATTTTCTCAAATTATTGCATTCCAATCACTTATTAGAACGATCCCATCCCATACATCTCCGTTCTCACCTACAATTTCACTAATCTTTCTGTCATAACGGGCCACTCCCTATTCACATACACAAACACATACATCATTTTTTTCCACCTTAATCATTCTCCCTACCATTCCTTCCATACCCCATCTCACTGGTACTCTCTCCTCCATTCCTCTCCTCACATCCGCAATAATACCCCCTCTTGCTCTACCTTTCACAGCATTCACAGCATAATTGTACATATATTTATATTCATGAACTCGTTTACAAATCTCATAAATAAATCTTGAATATAAAATACTAACATAATAATAATAAGCTATCCAGATAAGCTATGACAAAATCTTTTGAACGAGTGTTGCTATGAAAACACGTAAGTTCAGTCTATTTGATCTTACATCTTACTTCTTAGAATTGGTAGGGATTTGCATTTTTGGTGAAAGCGCCGCTGAATATTTTACTAATAAAATAGACTATTTTCTATTGTTTATAATTTATTATATAATTAATTTCATTCTATCCGCGATTCTTTACTGATGTTGCCAATCCTAACATCGTTTAGCAAGTCAACGTAGGTATATCTCAGTTTGGCAGGAACATGAAATCCAACACCACGTGGTTTGCACCCTGTGGCTGGATTTGGCAGGGATTTTCTTGCAGACCGAACATACATCGCCTCAGTGTGCTTAGTCTCAGAGGTTTCCTTGCCAAAGCCTGATGTGCCGTAACTAACATGTGCTTAGGTCTTCTTACGAGCCGATAGTGTATATATACGGACCTCAAACCCAGAGCTAGTAAATATCATCTCAAGCAAGTTTCAGTACTTTGCCCCATTGAAGTCTATATTTTCCAGCCCGATCATCGAGATGGCTAGGTTTGTGACTCCTTCGTACTCCATGGTGATTTTGTGATTGATCAGTGCCCTGCAGAAGTCTTGCAGTGTTGGTTTGACCTCTGACTTGTCAATAACAATAGAGTATGAATCAATTGATGCACTGTTGGTTGTATTGTGACAGACTCTCACTCGCAACACTGCTAATGGGGAGTCCTAGCGACTCTCACAGATGACACAAACAAATATCTTATATTAGCACAATGATTTACTCAAGGGGGTAGTATGTGTCAAGGAGTCACAACTTTGGCTTCGTCAATGTATAGCAATCCACATATCATTTATTTCCTAATACGGTCTCCGCTCATTAAAATGCACCAGCAGCAGGAATCTACGCACGACAACAAGCCAATACATATATATTTCCTATCCACGGACGGACGGCGAACGCTACACGTGTTCCCTGCACTACGCATTAACCACTACTAATGTGTCTATGACTACCACTACTAATGTGATCCAGCAGCGAACTACAATCATATACAGCTCTCTACTGTTATCATCGCCTCTTTACTCAATGCATGAGACGTAGCGCAATCATTCATTTCAATGATATTTACGTTTTATTTCAATAACTGGGTTTACCCAGTGCCGTGGTGACGCAAATTATTCATTAAATTTATTTGAGAGTAGGATGCTGCATTTACATATAAGTTACCCATAATATTGCAGGAACTATATGTATATTATTTTTCATCGTGTCACGGCTTTTTACTAGATAAATAAATTTCACTTCTACCAATTTAACCCACCCAACTATAAAAACAGAATCGAAAAATATAAGTGAATAATTTAAAGAAACATATAAATAAATTCTTTATAAAACAAATTTCCATTGGGGTGAGAATATGTCGTAAAATAATACCCAGCGATTGCGATACCCAGATACATCCCAAAATCTGCAACCACACAGTACGCCAGAGGGTACTCTGCTGGGACCTCGAACAAATCCCCAACGTGCTCAGTGACTTTCCTCTCTGCAAGCGATTTGAAATTTTTTAGCCTCTTAATATAAAAAGCTCCTCTACAGACTTGTTTTCAGAGTGGGAGGTCTGATATTAACCATCCCTGATACGACCTCTCGATGCCCGATGCTCTTTCTTAAGAGCGTCGCACTCTGCCCGGAACACAGACCTATCTCTGTGCAAACACTTTAGTTCTACAATACGGAGACCCATGCCCTCTACCTGTATCAAAGCCTTCCTTACCGCGCCAGTAATTTTGGTGGTCGCTAGTCTTGCCTTGAAGGCCAATTGCTATAATTCTAGCCTGATCTATGTCACCAATCTAGATATGTATATGCTGCAGAAGGCTTAAAGGCTTACCAAGTTTTTATTTTCGTCTACACAGGATGACAATTTCCTAAGCCTCGCATTCGCAGAAACTTCCTCATCACGTGGCCGTTTATCTTCAGTGATTCATACAAAGGATATTACATCTGAAGTAGTTGTCATATAACGTTGCAATATCGTCGGCCTTCCGCTATTGAATACAATGCCACAATTGTAAACAGTGCTGGGCCGCCATTCCACTTTTGTTCCAGCTCTCCGGCTGAGCCGCTCCGCTTTGCCGAGGTTCGCGAAATGCAATCGTCGAATGTTTCTGGAAAGGCTTTCCCTTTGTTGGAGCCTGGTTCCTGGTTCATTTACGTCATGTTTAAACTTTCATCTTTTATTTTGCTTCTTCCATGTTTTTATACTCGTTTGCTTTGCTTCGCTTGGGTGTGATATAGGATGGAAGGGCTAAACAGGAGGGTTAGGTTAAGCTGGATTTTTTGTGGTCAAACCTTCCACTTCCCTCCCCGTACTAGCTGCAATCCTCTCACGCCGCTTCGGACAGAGCGACCCTCTCAATCGCGGGCACAGTCCGGTTACCAACCGGTACTATGATTTAACACCGGTTGATACGGTAGTAACTCCTATGATTTCTGGTGGCCCCCTGTCCTGTTGAGCGGCCCGAGGTCGCGCCTAGTGATCTCGAGAGCACCGTCCCGGTTTTAAGCTGTAGCCTCGTAAAAAACTAGCGCCCAGCAGGGGAACCAGGGTGAAGTAGGAAGTCAATCACACTAGTTGCTGTAAGCTTAGTAGTGGGGCAGGTAGTGATGATAGAATGACATATTCTGATGATGTGTTGTGATGAGATTGTGCCATCGGATTCTCATTAATTCAATTAATTAATAATCGTAATACGTTAAAATAAAAACCAGAAAAAAAACTGCCAATTTCATCACGGGTTCCGACAACGTATACACAAGTAAAAATCAAATAGATTTTGCCGAAACGAGTAAGATGCAAGATTGTCAAGTCAAAGCTTTATGTAAAGCCACTGGTCGTAAAACGACAGCGATACTCATTGTTGTATAGTATACGAGATTTTTACGTCTCCGATATAGGCAACGACTTTTCTTTTTTTATCATTTTAAAATAACGGTTTACTTTGTCGGCGAATATTTGTTTCACTTCAAGTATTTCAGCCACCACATTTTGTGAATGACGAGTAAGTTTTTACCCTTTTGGCTCACAAGAAATCTATTGGATATTAGTTTATAACGTATTTTTGAAGGCGCCATTTTCTATAGGATACTTTGAGATTTTAACCCCATCAAGCTACTATTTCTTGTGATCCACCACATTTTAGAAATCATCAATACTTGCATTTCATCAGATAACCGTCAACAAATAATGCAATTGATCATTAAATTTTCTTAACGTATCAGGAAGAAACTTTTCATTGGTTGGAAGTATAACCTTCCTAAAAATTAGTAGCAAAGGCTTCTTTCAATCGCCGCCTTTTGCGGCAGGCGCCGTCGAAAGCCATCGGCTTCGGTAACGAGCTACAACTAAACCGATCCATCAGGAACAGCTTCCTTCCCAGAAAATTCGCATAAAAAGAGCCATCCAGGCCAGTGAGCCACAGACGCAATTTTTGAGTTGGTGTCTTTAGATGTGCTGCGGGAACCCAATCGCGTTAGTCCAAAGTTTTAATTCTGAAATAAGATTAGTCAATTCCTTTTGGTCAGCAAGAAATGATCGCAGCCAGTATTGATCTGATCTTAAAGCGCTATAGTAAAATTTGAAATATTCAAACAACATATTTAATCTACGAAAATAAAATAAGTAAATTAAAATTCTACAAAATAAAATTCAACTTCTACGAAACAAAAGAAAAGAGGTTAGTTATCCAGCCACACGTATTCTGCTGAATCTTCCGATTCTCAAATAATCATCAATATCTGTTACTCTTATTCTCATGCTATTTTCCCATTATCCTTGAAATCTATGCAAGATATGGAGAGTCACACGAGAAAAAGCAGTTAGCTAGGAAGCACCGACCATTCGAGAGTAGAAGGTCATCCCCGACGCCAGTTTCAGTACTTCGGCAGAGGTCAAATTCATTCCGACAATGCAAATTATTGGTTAATATCCACAGCTTAGGTATCCATCAACAAAAACCCAATTATCATAATGTTTCCATGCATTTCTAAACCTGCGCGCAAACCTACGAAAATTCTACACCAACAGCGCATCGATAAAGTTCTACATCTTCCAATGTTCGATTCCATCTTCATCCACGTATTATTCAACCAAGGTTTATTTATTTAACACACTCAACTTCAACGCCGTTGGTATAGAAGAGAAGTTTCGTTCCAGAACGATTCTCATAACGGAAGACAAACAATACAATAAAATACTTACAATCATATTTAGTTCCTCACTCTTTATTTGATTTATTTTTTTAAATGGAAGAAGAGAACTGGATCAGCCTAACAAATTCTGAATTATTTTTAGAATCAATATTATTGTTAGTCATTTAGAATCGCTCTTCGAGTCATATATTTGCAGTTATAAATACTAGAACAATAAAACCAAATTATTTAAACTTGTTATTGCCTTTCTCTGTTTATCATATACGACATTAAGTACTTAATTATAAAAATTAGAACAAACGAATTCCTAACCCGACCCTGAATCTCATGCAACAGCGAATTATGTCATGCAACAGCAAATTATGTTTCAAACAGAATGAAATATAAAAAGCAGTATAGTAATTATAAACAAAATTACGATCCCACATTGGGTAAGTCAATTAAAACAGTAACAATTGCTGGTGGTGCTGTGGAATCGTGCTGTTTCCAGTAGGTTTGGTAATGGGGCAGGTATTGGTGTAGATGATAGAATGCTAAGTGCTGATGATGTGCTGTGATCGGGAGGTTGATAATGGTGCTGGTGCTGCAGGATATGTGCTTTGTGTGCTATGCTTGGTATGACAATGCCGGCGCATTCAAAGCAGCGCGGTAGTGCACTAATACGCGTTAAGATCAGTTTTCTTTACCAAGTCTATATGCCAATCCTGGTCAATGTTAGACCGAGCGGCAAGACTCGGCAGGCACCAGGTTTATCTGGAATTATAGCTCCTTTGTGGCAACATCTTAGTGTTGCATATTGCATTATTAAGTGGCTCGCCCAGTCTTTCAACCTATCCTGCTGAATCGTGACCTCAAGCCACGATTGAGTGCTCAGTGCATTTTGTTACTTTCGTTTTTCTGGTGTACACAGACACTATGCCAGCGGGAAGAACACGGTCAGCTATCGTCGTCCCGAGCGACTGAGCATACATTAATCTGGGTTTGTGAATGAGAGTGGTAAGATGAGATGAACAGAACGATGATTAGATGAGATGAACAGAATGGCGACCATCACAGGATACTTCCCTTCCCCCAGTGCGATAAAGTAGGTAATACCGAGGGGGTAATAGTGTACTGGGGTACTAATAAAGAGGAATACTAAAGTAAAAACTAAAAGCACCAAAATATAAATCCTATATCATCCATACACCTATACCTACCTTCATCATATAACCAATATGTACTACGTGTATATATAGTATATGGGAGGTAAAATATTTTTGTTTTAGTTTCTAGTTCAACTCCTAAGTCCAAGTTTTGTTTATAATACTCAAAGAAACAGATTTATTTAGTTCCAACCATATCACCTTATAACGCATGTGTATTTTCGTCATCAAATATTCTATATGATCTTTAAAATTTCATATTTTATCTATTATTTAAAGTTTTTGCCCGTTCTATCTTCTTGTTATTAAATATTACGCCCAAATTGTTTGCATAGTTTCCATTGCTTTCCTCTCACATAAGTTGTACTTTCTGTTTCTATTTTAACCCAATTCATGTGAACCTAGTAAGTCATTAACTTGTGCCAAATTTCATTTATCTTTCTCGCATCTACATAAATTAGGGGGTGATCAGTAAATGAGCATACTTTTGTATACCTCTAGTCATCAGTAATATACATATTGTGTAGTTTGCTCCATTAAGAAACACCAATATTTATACTTTTCTCTTGAAATAACTCACCATCCTATGTTCACTTCTGTTCGTTAGGTAGTTTTCATATCATCTTAGTACCTGCCGGCAATTGCATATTTCTTCATTTTTTATGCCTATCTTTTTCTTCATACTGTCCGAAAGCCACTTTTCAGATCTATAAAACCGCTGCAACATTGTTATTCATACTATTATTTATACTATACATTAGTGATGTGTCTTTAAAGAACGTTTTTTTTTTATCGCGGTATATGTTTGGAACGCGATGGATCGCGATGTTATTTGAAAAGAACTTGATCTCATTGAAACATATAATATATAGAGTCAATGAGTAATTTTATATAAATTTGTTTTTTCGATAGTTCATGCAAAACTACCTTAATAATAAATTGAAAAACTTTGTACTTAAAATGAACTACCATAGATTTCTACATTGAATGAAAGTAGCAAGAGAATATTTAGTAAACGCAAATCAGAACGAAAGAGCAGGACGCATATTTTTATCAGTTTGCGCTAGGTGTTCTACGCAAGGTGTCCGAGCCGAAAACAATTCAATTCAAAACAAAAATATTCATATGAATATTTCCGATTGTTGTTCCGAACAGCTTACTGCGACGATTGCAAAGCAATGACCATACACCATTTTCTAACAGAAGATGCATGTAGGAGCGCGATTGTGATAATAGTAATTATTGTTTTCCCCGATTAGATGACCGTTGATGAATGGAAATCTTTTTGATTTAAACATAGGCAATTAATTAGCAAATATTTTTATAATTTTTTTTAATTTAAATATTTTTAATTAAAATATGAAATAGTATTTTGAATTAAATTAAAAATACGAAACAAAATTATTATTGATATAATAAATATAAGTTCGTTTTAATAGAAATTTGTTGGTATGTTTCTATATATATAGGAATTTTTCTTATTCTTAAATTGATTTCTTTTAAGAATTTTTCCTAACATATCTTTCATTAATATTAAAGAGCTAATTTTAAATAAAATTAGCAACGATGCACACAATCAAATATAATACAGCGCACTATTAATTAATCCTTCCTTAATCCTTCGTTTCGGGCATCGGGCCATAATGATCTGTGACGTCCTTCTATATCCGCCTGTCAGCGACTCTAATGCATTCATCGAGTGATACTTCAGTTTCCTTGACAATGAGGTCTACATATCTGACTGGTGATCTTCCTCGGCTTCTCATTCCTTGCACCTTTACCCGGATAGTAAGTTTCTCCAGAACGTTTCTTCGGACGATATGTCCAAAAAAGGATGTTATTCGCTCGGAGACGATGGTGCGCAAACTTTTTTTGATCTTTAGTTGGTTCAAAATTGATTCGTTCGTTACTCTTTGTGTCCATTATATGCGTATCATCTTCCGCCAGCAGCCCATTTCAAAGGATCGATAGCACGTTTGTCTGTTTCCTTGAGTGTCCAGCACTTCAATGCATATAGGAAAATTGAGAATACTAAAGTTTTCATATCTTGGTGGACAGGGCTATATCACAAATCTTTCAGATCCCATCCAACTTAGTCATGGCTTTTTTGACAACTGCTGATTGCCGTTTGATTTCGGGTGTGCATCCCCATATATTCGTTATAAGAGATCCATGATACACGAGTTCATTAACAGCAGCTATACCTTTTATTTTCTTAATTTCTAGGCTGTTGTTTCTTCGTCGGTCGATGATCAATATCATTGTCTTTGATTTGTTAATGGTTAACCCTGCCTTCTGACTAGCCGTCTCTACTCGTTGTAGCAGGTCCAGCAGTTCTTGATCGTTGATTGCAAACAACGTAGTATCGTCAGCATACCTAAGATTATTGATTGTCCTGCCGACCAGAGAGATGCCTCCTTCCCAGCTTTCTGTGGCTTTACGAATAATACATTCGTCATAAATGTTGAATAGAAGTGGACTTACAACACAACCCTGCCTCACTCCCTTGCCAACGTGGAAAGATTCGGTCAGTTTCCCATTTTCTCTGACTTTCGCAGTGTTATTTTGATATAAACCTTTCAATAGTTTAACAAGGTGTTCTGGAATGCCCACTTCGGGAAGGTACTCCCACATTTCCTGTCATCTGACTGTCAAAGGCTTTGCTGTAGTCTATGAAATACACATAGGTAGCGACATTAAATTGTCCAGATTTTTCTATTATTTGTCTGATATTAAGGATTTGCTGTCTGGTGCCCCGACCAGGAACAAAGTTCTTCGGATATCTCGGGCAGCAGGCGTCTTTATTAATAAAAATGATTAAATGTCTTATTAATAAAGATGATTAAATACTTGATTTTTTGTTTTTTCTTTGTCAGTATGAGGAATAGATTTATTAAGTTTTAAGCAGAACGAGAACTATACTTTATCGCTTTACCTTTAGGAAACGAAACGGTCCATCGCGTTCCGAGCGTGGAACTAAAATTACCATTAGTATTATTCATACTATTAGTCATCCTATAATTATTCGTGGAAATTATTTATAATTAGGTGTACATTTGTTTCCGTAGATTGGGTTCTTCTAAACCCCTATTTGTGTTTGTTAGTATGTGAATTTTACATAAATACTTAATCAAATGCAAATATACCACTTCCTTCAATATACTTTACACAGTAGTACATTAATAGGCCTTACATATGTCTTACATGTTGCTTTACATTTCTTCCGAATTGGTGTTATTACTCAGTATTGTAACTTCTTGGGCATCTCTCTTTCATTTAATATAAATTTTATTATATTTAGCAATGGACAACCACTTGTTCAAAACCACTTGATATATCTGTTCCTATTCCAATGGTTTAGTATTATTACAGCTTGCCTTATTTTTTCAATTTTATTGGCATTTGTCTTATTAGATTTAATGATACTTGTTCAAATTATATCCCTATATTACCTTTTTGATTGAAGCTACTCACAACTTTTTCTACACCATATATACTATCTATTAATTTTTTTTTATTAATTTCGTTTCATTTCTTTTTTAACGTCTATAATTACAGACTTACTTCCTGCTTTACGCATTGGATAACTGCTAATTTACTCCACATCTATTTTGGTCATTGCTAGCATTCCTTAATTTTTCTCGACATAATTCCTTTTTTCCCGCTTCTTATCCTAGTTATAAATTTATTCCTTGTAAGCTCATATTTTTCCAAGCTGCGTATCGTCAATTTCATAATCTTCTTGATCACGAACATCTGTCATTGGTAGATTTATTAAAGATTCATTATTCATTTCTTTGATATAATAGTTGCTTAGATATAAGTACGTATATCTTATTTTGCAGATGATCTTATGTAAAACTGGTTCATGCTACACTCTAACCCTAGAAGTTCCCACAGCGATAGATAATGTATTGTTACAAAGTGATGTTGAACTCCATTTACTGGACGTGGAAAAAAATTCGGCAGTAGTTAGTCATTGCGATCCAGATCCTGATGTAAGTGTTTTTTTGTTTATTATCGGTTCCCCATTTTTAAAAAATATTTAATGTTATAAAAAAGAATTAGAAATGAGTATAGAAACATGTAGTACATATGGTAATAGCAGTAAATATATAGTTACAATGCAATAAAATACATATGAAGAAAATATTTGGTATTATACCTACATTCAACTTCTATAGACAATATGTTTGAAATAAAAGACAATAATGTGAAACACATATTATACATGTATATAGCGATACGTAAAAAGTTATAATGCAGCGTAGTACATAATGAGATAATATTACTTAGCATCCTTCCTCCATTTAAAATTAATTAAAGCTATAGATATTATGCTTGGGAATAAAAATCAATTTAATATGCGAATTCAATTTTTTTCAGAATTAATCACATAAAAACGTAAGAATCTAATATTCACCCTTTCCATTGTGAAAATGTACTCCAGATGGTAGTTTGATTGCCATAGATATAAAATGTTTAATTTTAATGTTTTGGAGACGATCAGAAAAAAACGGCACAACCATTTCAACATATATTGATTTTATCTAATATGATCTAATTCATGAAGTAATAATTCATGATTGACTATACCGATTGCGTTTGAGAGGTCGGTGTATATAGAATCTAGCTGCAATCCCTTCTCAAAGATATTCAACAGATAGAGGAGTAATAGCTAGAGGAGTAACAAAAATGCTACTATTGAACGCCATGTAAAGAAGCCGAGTTGGCCAAGCACAACTACTTGCTTACACGGCTAAATGTTCAAATGCTAGGTTATCAGAAATCTTTGACATTAGAAACTAATTGCATAGCCCTCTACAAATTTTAACTAGTACATCTATTGGTGCTATTTTCGGGACAGTGATATTATATCCATTCCAGTATTCGTAAGTTGAAATATTGCACTTTTCATCTGAGTATACCGCTGACAACAACTCTGCAAATTAATTAGCTATATCCATCTCAGTTTCAGTTTGTTTATTATCGTAACGCATGTATTCAGGTATACCAAGAGTTTTTTAGAATTTACGAAGTCCCAGACTGCTTTGGTTCTGATTTTAGACAATTAGATGTATTTGAAATGTAATTAGCATAACATAACCTAGACTTTTTAGATTGGTTATCTACCACAGAGAAGGTAACACAATCATTTGGTAGTTTTGTATTTAAGTATTTCTTGTGCGCCATTCTTTTCTTTACGACAAGAGATCTCAATTCTTTTGAGAACCAATGGTGAAATGTACACCATTTTTTCTGTCTTTTTGAAATAATTAAATCAACATGTAAACTGAGTACTTCGTAATTTTATTCTGTTGAGTTTCCACTAACTCACTATCAATATGTCTCCCATTCTACACTGGTAATACTAATATAATTATACATTTAAATCAGTATAGGATTCATCATATTTCAAATCGTCACTGTTTGTCAATCACTGTTTAACAATTTAGCCCAATAATTTAAAAATCACCAAAGTACAGCCAAAGTTTGTTTCGCATTAATCGAATAATACATTTTGCAGCGAGGCAATTATTTACTGGCTACTTACCGATGTCAAGTAAATACAAATCGACTGGAATTAAAAATTAGAACTATCGAGGGTCAATATGGTACGTTACAAGCTTATGTAACACCGATAGTCCAGCCAAAAGGATGTCAACTAATGCAATATATAATAAAACCCTTATCACTACATCTACGTATTCATCACTTCGACGAAAATAGGTAAATGTGATTTTATAAGTTATTATTTTATTATTAAACCGTAAATCTGTGACAAACTCTCCTCCGCGGCACTGCTAATGAGGAGCCTTAGTGATTGTCGTCGATGACGCAACTAAAAATCTTACAATTATCAGAACTTTCTATCCTCCGGAAACGTGCCTCGGTCGCCAAATTATTTTAACACAAGACCGCACGCTGGGAGTATTTTTGTTGTCCATTCGGTCCTCAGTGGCTTACTGAGGGCCCAGGTAACTGCTAGTCTTCTGAGTTGCCTACACGTTCTAGATCTTACGTGCGCTGAAATTAATTAGTAAGTGAAACAGCATTAAAGGTTTAACAAAACCGTCTATTGTTTTTATTGACAATACAAACAGGGAAAGCCAATTAATGCACAATTTAATGTCAATGATAAACAGATACATAAAAATCAAATTACTATTGCAATAATGGCGATTAAATGAAAAAAAAGATATAGTTCAACGGCTTACATAATAAAATCAGCACATATGAAATAACAGCGGTGCATTTAAAGCAGTACGATGATAAAATAATAAGAAAAATATGGAAAGCGTGTACAGGTTATCAGTAATATAACGGGGCGGGAGGAAAGTTCAATACATACAACAACAATGCAAATCAGGGGGGGTAAGTTTAAGCACACAATATGAATAATAGGTGGGATAGGTTGCCTAGGAAATTACTAAGACGCGTAACGGCGTGAGGACACTACGTCACATTGTCCACTGCGTACAACCGACTGTGAACGTCACTAGAGAAGTAAACATTCTAGGGATATAGGAAGAAGGTCGATGGAAAAGGATACGCAGAGAAAACAAAGCTATTCAACACATGCAATACAATAAAACCCAAAGTATCTGACCTTTACGTGCTTTAAAATCTATATAAAATTTCTAACAAAGTCTAATCTATATAAAATTGCTTACCAAAGGTGTTTAAAAACCGGTGACCTAATGCTGGAGTGTGGCTCGTGTGGCAGGAATGACTCCGAAGCTCGCTGTTGTCTTGGGCCAACCAGGTATTGATGAGGAGCGGTCAGGAATTGACTTTATATGCTTGAAAATCTCGCTTTTATAGACATGTGGCACACTCCGATCTTATTGCCCGATGCTAGTCGTGTAGAGGCCTGCACAAAATCATTATCATCATCATCGTCAAACAGCCGTTCGCGCCCACGGCTGGACATAGGCCTCCCTTAGTGTCTGCCACCGCTTCTGGTCTTGTGCGTCCTATACCCAGTTCCCCGGATTCTCTTAATATCGTCTGTCCATCTTGTTGGTGGTCTACCTCTGTTTCTATAGGCTTCGTGCCTTGGTCTCCACTCCAGAATACGCTTTGACCATCTTCCATCCGTTGTTCGTGCCAAATGGCCAGCCCAGTTCCACTTCAAGGCTGCAACTTTCTCTATGACATCAGTCACATCCGTCCTATGCCGTATAGTCACATTGGGTATCCTGTCTCTCAGAGACAGTCCCAGGATTGACCGCTCCATAGATCTCTGAGATACTCGCAGCTTATGCGCCGTTTTATTGGTAAGACTTAACGCTTCTGCCCCATAGGTTAGTACTGGCAGTATACATTGGTTGTATGTTTTCCGTTTGAGACATATAGAAATGTTTGATTTGAAAATATCCCTAAGCTTTCCAAATGCCGCCCACGCCAAGCCTATTCTCTTGTTCAGCTCGCAGGATTGATTATCTCGGCCAATCCTGATCTCGTGTCCCAAATATTTATATGAGGCAACCTGCTTAGTACTCCTGCTGTCAACTGAGATATTCTCGCTCATGACAAGGTTGGTCATACATTTCGTCTTCTTAAAATTTATTTTTTAAACCGACTTCTTTGCACGTTTCATGCAGGCTCTCCAACATAGTGTGTGCCTGGTCAATACTGTCGGCAGTTATGACAATGTCATCAGCGAACCTCTTTTCGCTTTTCGCATCTTTTACTCTTTTAAAGGCATATTCCAATACGGTGGTAAACAGTTTCGGAGATATTGTGTCGCCTTGACGAACTCCTCTTTCGATTTGAAATTTATTTGTGTCTGCATGTAAC
>WYDF02261519.1:0-19185 GCA_009867245.2 Adranes taylori
ATATATATGTATATTATTCCTAGGCACTGTTAATTACAATTCAAGAATTATGAAGACGAACTGTATTTATGCTTCATTCACACTTACTACAAACGTTAAATACACACATTACGATCAATCGCTGAAAGATAACATACAATTTATTTTTATATATTCTGACTGTCTGATATGTTAGAGAATGAATGTATAATTAATTGAGAGCTGTTTATTTAGAAACTGATTTTAGTCTATCCGTCAAAAGTCAAGATAACTATTGTACTTAGATTTAGATATATATATATATATATATATATACTAGCGGACCCGCCAAACGTTGTTTTGCCGCCACCTAGGCGCCTGCAGCATTGCCGTGGCCAGCTACATGGCCTAAATTCCGCGGCCAGCAACACGGCGTAATTATCGCGGCTTTACCGTGGACTGCAAATTTTGCGCGGCCAGCGACATATCCTGATTGCCGCGACCTGCACCCACGTATATCTATATAAATAAATATATATATATATATATATATATATATATATCATGTCAGCCTTAACACATAAAATAATAAAACTCAATATTATTTTTATTTAATATATTTATGAATATTCAAGACTCTAAATGGTTAGCGCTACGGCATACGGATTTTGATGCCCGGTGAATTTTGGTGTCCGATTCGATAAGCGGTTTTTTCACGACCCTTTCTCTCCTCTTGCGCGTTAGCTAACAAAAAATGCTTACGCATATACACGTACCCAAAAACTACACGTACAAAAACTAGTGGGAGCAACTCTAAACTAAACTATAAAACGATATTTACAAGGGGTGGAGGAGAAGTTGAGATAAACGATTTAATGCAGCACAAACAACGGGTCCTATCGGAACACGTTGCATAACACAAAATAGTGATATTAAACTTTTGGAGCTTTGGAGTACTGTGTTTCATTATTTAACGTCATCTCCAAACACTTGGACTTTCATCTATTTTTTAATCAACATGAGCTGTGAAAAGATTAAGGTTAGAACTGTTGAATGCTTTATATTAAATTTGGACTCCAGTCAATACGTAGACGATGCGAAGAATAATGATTCTGTATTATTTCATAAAAGCGTATATACAATACACCATACGCATATACATCATATTCTAGTGGGAAAAAATCAAAATGTAATATAATAAGATGTTTATTCAAGTCTCTTGAATTTGAAGAGTTGATGTTATTTTAAGCCGAAGACTTTGTAATGCAGGGAAAATATGTTTTAAGGCAATAAACATATGGCCGGAGCTAACATTATTAATACAACGTTTTTTTCTTCAACTTCATTTATTACATTCAATCATTTATGTATATTCTGGTTATTTATTTTATTTTGAATTATTTGAGTGAGTATATATATATAACATATAAATATATAAATATTTATTCAAAATAAATTTATATATTTCCTACTTAAAAAAACACAATTCAAATATGCCTTAACACACCAAAAACTACTAAATTTTATGCTAGCGTTAAATTCCATTAAAATAAATTTACGAACACCGTATAATCAAACTATTTTTGAATATTTGATGTTTTGTGGCTCCACGATTTAATAGAGTAAATTATGAAATTAATATTTTTTATTATTTGTGTCTCGCAAAAATATTTACCCCGTCCGGGCCCTTACCTCTCGATTGCCGGTCGATTGCTCTTCCAATTGAGCTAACAGGCACTTATTCGAAGGCACAAATAATTTTTAATATGTATTTGTTTTCCGTATCTATTAAGGTAGGCAACTTATACATCAGGATTTGTTTGGGCCACCCGTTTGGAAGAGCAATCGAGAGGTCCGGGTTCGAATCCCGAACGGGGTAAACATTTTTTCGAGCCACAATTAATAAGAAATATTAATTTCATAATTTACTTTATTAAATAATGCCAGTGTGGAGGTTTATCCACGAAACATCAAATATTCAATTAAACATGTGACCGCCAGCAAAGAGGAAAAGAAATTAATAAAATTATCGAGGAGGACCCGATGACGAATGAATCGATCGACGGTAGCAAACAGGTGGCCTAAACTAATCCTGATATATAAGTTGCCTACCTTAATAGATACGGAAAACAAATACAAATTAAAAATTATTTGTGTCTTCGAATAAGCGCCCGTTAGCTCAATTAGAAGAGCAATCGAGAGGTCCTGGTTTGAGTCCCGGACGGGGTAAACATTTTTTCGAGGCATAATTAATAAGAAATATTAATTTCATAATTTACTCTATAATAACTACATCCGGTAGTTACCCTGAAGGAAGCAGTCTCGGTAAACGGTAACCCCCAAAACGGTAACCAGATAATAAATGAGTTACCGTCTCATTTCTGCAGGGAATCCCATATGACAAGTCCCAACAAATTGATATAACCCGAGCAAAAACACAATTATAAAAATGCAGATCCGAATCATTTAGGTGCTAATTCATGTAATTGTTTACATCTCTCATGGTCTCAGTCTGATACACCAGTATAATCTCTTCACTCGTCCAGTCTTTTGGCATACTCGCTTCCATATCTTATTCATGCATGTCACTAATGCTCTAACCTCATTCCGATTTAATTTCTTCCATTCATCCACTGGGGTACCTTATTCGGACCACCTACTCCTCCCTCCTTTATCCTACTATCTTCTTCCCTTACTTCTTCCATACGTCTGAGCACCTTTTTCTTTATTAACACTAGTAGGCCCTTCACTCCCTACATCAAGTTCCGCTTACATGTTTTCTTCCACTCTCCTATACTTGTATTTGTTTCTTCTCTATCAAGCTTTTCCTTACCATTCCTTCTCAAATATTTCCACAGCTCTCCTTATAGCATTTATCACCTTTCTTTTGTTTACTTCCCAACATTTCCTTAATACTACTTCTATAAAGATTAAAAAGATATATAGTATAGTAAGTGTTTCTTAGGATGTTAAACAAACCGTTTCCATTTACGTTTAAAATTTTAGAAATGATCATCTGCTTCTAAGCATACAAATATTTATCTTATCAAGAATTTTTCACACAGATATTAGAAGCTATCTAGGTAGAAACCTAAAAATTTACGATATTTTGTAGTAAACGAAGCATTAACCAGACACCGCCCGTAGGGGATCGCATTAAACAATGGACCCCTTTTATTATTTCCAACGAATTTGAGACAATAAGAAGAGCACCCTAAATTGCTCAATTTCTTATAAAAAATCAGAGATATCACCCAGTTCTTATATGGAGAACGTATATAAAAAAATTCGCACGCTTATTTCTATCATAACCCTCTTTTCTTTCGTTTTTTCTTTTAGATCGATTGAATAATACTACCCCTTAAAGACAATCGGAAATCTCTTTAAAAAAATCGGTATCGTTTTACACGGGTAGGTAAAAAAATCGAGCATTAAGTTATAATCTTTTAGGTTGTATATAGTAGAATACAACCCCTTGTAATATAAGATAGTGTGTCTGCATTTCACAGGTGCCAAATGAATGTGGATGTTTTATTCTTTCCATGATGCCTTATTGTCATATCAATATTTCCATTAAGACAATTATTTCCAATTCTAGCACGACATCAATTTCTGTTTGAACTTGTTTCACTCAATATTTCTCGATTTACCGAACTTTAGGAGTACTCATATCGAACTCATACAGAAGAGAGCTTGCAGCTTTGAAACCTGAAATTATTAATTTTCTCGTTCACATGTTGTTAGTCAGTGTCCTTGCGCATTCAGCAACTGTTCTATACTCTATACTTCTCTAATAAAGTGTGGCTGTTCTCTATGTAGCGACCAGCAGTGATTGTTCGATCTACCTTGGTAGCTGCATTCCATTTGCTTAATGTCTTGATGAAATCTTTCACCGTGTTCCTCACTGATGGCACCAAGATTTTCAGGAAAATAGTCCAGATGACACATCAGCAAATGAACTTTTAAGCTGACTGAACATCCTAATTTTTTGAAATTCTCAAGAATACTTTGTACAATTTGTTCGAAGTTGGGATTTCCTTATGATTTCCCCAGAAATTTATTAACAACCTCTTTAAAGGAGCTCCAAGCTTCTTTTTCAACCTTTGTCATACATGATTCAAATTTTTCGTCCTTCATATCCGAATATCTGGACCCACAAAGACACCTTCCTTCACTTTGACCACAGATAATCCAGGAAATGCATGAAGCAAGTGCAGTTGCTATCTAGATTTCGAGATCTTCTAGTATCTCCTTATTCAAGCATTGTAATTCAAAATTTCCAGTAAGTCAATTCTAATCCAATTTTTCAAGAATACAACGAATATTGTAATTTCACCACATAAGACAACAATGCTTGAATAAGGAGAAATCTCGAAATCTAGATAGCAACTGTACAACTGTTATTTTGTTACTCAAAATAAACGAAATAATTTTGGAGACTGGATCATTGAGTTTCATTATTAATATATCTTTAAGTTTTTCGTAAACAATTCCTCTCCTATTTTTGTCGTTGAACCCATGCACATTTGAGGAACAAAAGTAGCAGTCATCACTGTGATTAGTTCCAGATCATCGCGATTTCGAAGTGAAGAGATTTTTGTTTTCAACTCAACCACTGTTTCAATTCTTCCACACAAATACAACATATGATCTGTGGGGCCCAAGATTTACCCTGGTCTCCCAGCTTGACACCAAAGTAAGCATAGTACACTTTCTTCACAAAATCTGTAATATTTGTTTGGTGTTTCTTGATTGTAAGCTCACCGCAGAAGTAGCAAAATTTGTTAGGGTCATTATAACAGCCCCTTGTAGCCATTTCACAAAACTGTTCCCAATCTCAAAAATTAATTTCAATCACTGATTAAATGGTTCAATTGAAAAAAAAGGAAAATTTAAATCGGAAACGAAAATTCTTAGAAAAACACGTATTCTAGACGTTAAATGAACATAAAAGTTAGCAAAAATTTAAACCGTCTTCATTTGCAAAACTCTTTAGTAAGAATGACCGACTGCAGTGGGGATGTACCGACTGCAGTCTCTCTGGCGCCAGTAATGTCTGTGTTTTTGATTTTCTTAATTGTTTATTATAAAATAACAAACAAAAAAGTTTATATATATATATATATATATATATATATAAATTAATTTCAGCGGGCGAACAAAAATAAATTACATGTTAACTGTATATACATAAAAACACAAAGACTGAAAACCGAAAATTTCATATTGTGAAAAAACTGTAGGTGATGGAATTTTTTGGTTATTTTTTCTGAAAGCAGTGTCCAAAAATACATCAGAAACATTGCTTAGTTTCGGGAAATATTTTCATCGTAGACCTATGTTATAAGGGATCATCAGTATCCTCTTTATTAGTAGCATCACGACTTTGAAAACCATCATGACTAGCATCATGACTATGCCACAAATTGGCTGTTTATAGAAATGAAAATATGTGTTAAGAATTAGTAGTTTTTGAATGCAACCAGCAATACATGTAGTAGTTGATGTTTTTAATGTTGCATACCGATCGTTGTTGATATAGGTATTACGCCCCTTATATGAGAAGTAGATAAGATTTCTTAAGCTTCCAAAAACTAAACAGATATTCCTATGTGATTTGGCTGTTACGTAAACTATATTTTTACGTAAAATAAGGCATTCTTAGCGCTAAGAATTCAAATACAATAAAATAAACTCTATAAATAAAGATTTTGGCACCTTTTATTAAACCCAAATTACCACTAATATACTACGAAAAATCGGAAATATGACATGAGAGAAAAAGCGACGTAATATAATCTCCCTGTTAAATCCGAGCAGACTCACTAACTACCCTTCAAGATTTACTACCCTTCCAAAAAATAGTAAGAGGTTTTACACGCGATTAGGTAATAGCTACATAGAGAATACATAGAGAAAAAAAAAATTACCTGATATACTATTTTTTATCAAAAAAAGGTTTTTTTTTGTATCGCGAAGCACTGATCGGGTTCGTTCCAGAGGTCAAAACACTTTACTGTGTGAAATTTTCGATTTTCTGCCTTTTTGTTCTGTGCATGATATTTCGGTTTTTTTTTTTAAACGTATTTAGTTAAGATCTCTGCAGAATTTTTGAAGGGTATTAAAACAGTTGAATGTATGCTTGCAACGTAAATGTTTTCATTAACACGAATAATTTATTGGTCAGAGTGATATTTCTTAATCTGATTCAAATTTCAAACAGTGAAATGGGGGGAAAACAGGGGAATGGGGAAAAATTAACTATTTTTCCTAGAACGAAAAATGAGAAGCAAATCAACAACAGAAAATTGTAAAACATTGTTAGTTTCTAATTTCTTGTGGAGGTCAAAATATTTTTATAGTTGTACTGTGACGCATATAAAAGAAATTTCTTGAACCAATTAGATATATGTTAAACCAGTTTAGTTCATGACTCTCTGAGTAGATTGAATGGCGTGAAACATGACCCAATTGGCAATAAACATTTTATTACATGCTCCCATATTATCATGGCGTTTTGTAAAACATTATTCTTGCTTGCAAACAGTTAAAAGTTTTATATGCAACTGTGAGAAAGGAGGTACCTAAGGCGTGTCTGCGCGAAATGAACCGAATTGAGAGTCATGTTCTCTCGTGGGCGAATATATAGATACATCGATATAAACCATTATTTCTTCCAGAAATATCATCAGAGATGTCAGTATTTATTTAGCAGAAAAATGTTATTTTGTTTTATAATATGCAAAAGCAGAAATATGGCAACACTAAATTTTTGAATTAATTCAACTCATGCATTAAATGAGGTTATTAATTACAAAAAAATACAATATATAATTGAAATATAGATCATTTATTTTAATGATTCGTCATAATATTTTTATTTATAATAATTATTGTACAATTGTTTAAAAAATATATTCATAAAATTACTTATGTAAGTATATATGTAAATATAACATATGTAAATAATTTTTTTTTCGTATAAAAACATTTAGCAATAATAATAATTTGAAAGCAATTGGTATTCCGATCTTATGCCAAATTCCAATTTTAATTGTTGCATTGTGTGCAAATTTTCGTAGCCAAATTGTTTTATTGTTTACACTTCGAGATTTCTGCGTGGCTCGTAATTTATAATTGAATAACTATTGTTATTAGATTTTTTCTGTGTTTAAAAATTTGCCTACGTTCTTATTATATATTAAATTGGCGTTTCCATTTTCAAATATTAAAATTAAAATAATTATATGAATGCTATTAAACTGTCTGCTAAATGCATGCACTTACGAGAAAAAAATTTGTTGGAAATAGCTGAGTTTCCTCTCCAGTCAATGATGTTTTTTAAGTTAAGGAGCGGTTCAGGATCGCGGAATAAAACCAGAGCCCTACTAGAATTGAAGGAAATGGTAAAAAACACTCATCTTTTGAAACCGTTGCCTATCAAAATAATAATAATAATTTTCGGAAATTTGGGAAAGTTCATCTTAATTCACCTTTTCCATGAACTTTCTTCATATAAAATTCATGGCGTTCAAACAATGCATCAAACGATGATAATTTTTTTGAAATTGTCGAGCGTACCGAAATGTTGAACTTTCACGGCAATTAAAGCGCGGAAACAAAACAAAAAGTCTGGGGCGAGTCACGTTAGGATTGTACGGCGGCTGGGGAACCGTTGGTATACCTACATTGGCCAGATAGCTGAACACAACAAAGGATGTGTGTGCTAGCGCATTGTCATGGTGAAATTTCCAATCCTTTGCTATGTGAACCCTCCATTGAAGCCTCTTGAAAACTTCCAATTAGAATTGTTCGGTAACGAATATAGCCTGCGGTACGTACTCGTGGTGGACAAGTCCCCTAATATCGAAAAACACAATGAGCATGGTCTTGACTTTTGATTTGTTCATTCTGGCCTTCTTGGGGCGAGGAGATGCTGACGTGTGCCATTCGGCACTTTGTCTCGAACACCCAGAACTCTTTTCATGTGAGCACGTTGTCTAATAAGTGGAGATCTTCTTCACCCAGGTCCTAAAGCTCCTGGACGTTTCAACTGTGCACGATTTTTGGTCATCCGTTACCACTTTGAGCACACTTTCCGCATCTCCAAATTGTTCCTCACAATTTCATGAACGATAGTTTTTGGAATATGTAATGTCGCTCTCACTAAACTGACACTTAAACGATGGTCCGAAATTATAAGATCTCTCATACGAACCACGTTTTCGTCGGTCCTGGTCGTTAATGGCCGTTCATCGCTCACCTCCTCACGGCCTTCAACGAAGGTCTTGTACCACCGGTAGACTTCTCAATTCGGAAGGCAATCATTGCAAACCGCTATATTAATCAATGTAACAGTTTCCGGATTTCAGCTTTCACGTGGTGACCGTAACGACGAGAAATCTTGTCCGAACGCTGCAGCTGCTTGGAGGTGACTATCTGTGCATGCGCTCGTCCTCTGACATTCTCTTCCACTCATTCGTACCCTCTAGAGCGCGCTGCGACGTATAATCGCTTCCCAACAAAACCGTAGTCATTACTATCCGGACAAATCCTTTAGACAAATATACCTGGAGTTAAGCCAAAAAGAAGCTAAATTCTATAATTGATTATGTAATCGGTAATCAGAACAACAGTACCAAAAGGCAATTACGAGCCGCAATTACGTGCCACTGTTTTTCTTTTCCTGCAAAAAGGTGGAACAACTATCGTAAGTAAGCACAACTGACCCCGTAGACAGCTCTATCGCTCTATCGTATACAGCTTTATCGTATACACGTAAAATGTCCTGTTTCTGTCTGTCCTAAGTTCTGTTTCTGTACTTAGCGAAAATAAGGCGGAAAACTGGAGCTTATTAGCGACACCAAACCGGAAGCATTAGAGATTTATAACACAAGCGACAGATGAAAATTTAAAGGTAATTGAAAGTGGTAGACATCAACAAACTGCTACAGAATTTATTCACAAATAAAGCAGGATCGTGATTATGTTATGATACTTCTTCATATAACAACCATACTATACCGCTTATTCTTTCGTAACAAAAAACATGCGCTCAAGGATAAGAAATCGCTTATTGTAATAAACAGTACATAAATAAATATTTATTGGTAAACATATATAAATTTTAAATGAATCTTTATTGGCATAAATACATCATAGAATTCAAAATAAATACAAAATAATACAACTCGTCTAAACATTAAGTTAAACATAAAATTAAGAGAAGAAATCATCATTTTTCTTTTTCTTTCCTCTTCCCCCATTCCACACTACCCATTTCCTCTCATTCTTTTATTTATTTCCTTCCTCAGACTCACCCTCCAATTTCCCCTAACTCCTTTTCCCTTTCAACCCATCCAAACACCTCACACTCTATTAACAAATGGCTCCACCTTTCTTCCTTCCTGCCACATAATCTACTCATTCTTCCCTCCTCATTCATCCAACATTTATTACCACCCTCTTCGTTCCCACATCTAAACCTTGCAATCATTCTCTTTTCTCTCATGCATAATTCAGATATTAAATAACTTGTAATCAAATAATGCTTCTCTCTCTTATTTTTCCACATCCATCATCTTATCCATCATCCTCCCCTCCAAGCGTCCTCTCTAGCCATCGATTACTCGATCATCTAATTCTTTCATTCACCTTCTTCCTACACTCAATCCATTCATTCTTACCCCTTTCCCCTTTCTTCATTCCTTCAATATATGCTTTCCTAACCAACCTTCTCCCTTCATCCCTCAACACCTTCCCCTCAAGACAAAACATTTTCTTCAGACCGCTTATCCAGCATTTATTTTTCTTAACCTCCTCCATAACAATATCATTCCTAATATTCCTGTCCAATCCCAACATCTGTTTTATACATCCAATCTGAACTCTCTGTTGCTCTCTTTCTCTCTCTCTCTCTCTCTATCTTTTTTTGAAAAATTAAGTGTCAAACATTAAAAGATAGAAAACACGTAATGTAATTTATTAATTAGGTACATATGAAGAACAGAAATAAGGAATTCCATGTTTTTTTATTTCTTAATTATATCTAATAAGAGCAAACATAGTATTATCACATAAATACTTCTTACATAAATGAAGAAATTTTGTAGCGTAATAACTTATTATTAAAACCAATTAATTTTATAGCATTATGAAGTAGAAAAAACATTAAAATGTAATAAAGTTTCTTGGAAAATAAAAATTTCTATATGCTATAAAAAATTCATTCATTCATTCATTTAATATAGAAAAGTAACACGCTAATGTTAAATATACAGGCTGGGGCAATAGTAGGTTCGTTTTCGATAACTCAATGTGTATGAAAGGTAACAATTTGAAATTTTAGGGTTGTTATATGCTGCCAAATATGCATCTTCCAAAAATATTTTCAGATATACAGGATGTTTCAAAAAGTTTACTTTTTTTAATGGAATACCCTATATATTTTAATTTTATTTAAAACTCTTGCCTAACCTCTAACATCTGTAGAATTATAAAAGTATTCTGTCCTGCTGTTCTCAAGATTCAATTGTTTTTATAAATAAATTGTAAATTTCGTATGGTAAATTAAAACCTCGTTGTGTGCGAACGCCTTGCGATTAAGAAATTAAATTTGTTATGCCCTTTGGCTAAAGTCAGGAGATAATGCTTCTACATTGTTTTTATTATCAAATATACTGGGTAGTCAGTATAAAAGTATAAACTTTGCCGACTACGAAGTGATTTTTCTCCATTTTCTTAAATGGAACACCCTGTACATTTTTACAGCAAGTGGTATAGAATTAAATTCTTGTCGATCCATGTGTAATGGATTTTATACCTATCTTTAGCGGTTTTTACTCAACATGAAAATTTTAAATTGCAATGTTAATCATATGCATAATAAAATATTAATCAAATTGATGAGTAATACATATTATTTTATTATGTATTACTGCTATGGCTAACATTGCATATGGCTAACATTGCAATTTTAAATTTGTATGTTGATTGTAAAAACCGCTAAAGATAGGTATAGAAACATTACACATGGACCGACAAAGAATTTAATTCTACACCACCTGCTCCAAAAGTTTACAGGGTGATCCATTTAAAACAGAGGAAAATGACTTCAAAGTCGGCAAAGTTGATACTTTTATAATGAACGCCCTGTATATTTTATAAAAAAATATATACAAGCATTAGCTCCTGACCTTAGCCAAAGGGCACAACAAATTTAATTTCTCAATCTCAAAGCGTTTGGACACAACCATATTTTAATTTACAATATGAAATTTTGATTTTTTTTACATCAACAATTGAAACTTATGAACCAATGGACAGATTACTGTCATAATTCTACTGATATTACTATTAGAGAATAGCCAAGAGTTTTAAATAAAATTCCAATTAAAAAAAGGATATTCCATGAAAAAAAATAATTTTTGGGATGTAACACCCTGTATATCTGAAAATATTTTGAAAGAGGCGTATTTAGCAGCATATAACATCCCTAAAATTTCAAATTGTTACCTTTCATACACATTGAGTTATCGCAAACACGAACGTACTATTGCCCACCCTGTACACAGATATAACTACTAAATAATATAAGTACCAAAATAAAAAACAAAAGTATGATTCATAAACACGAAGTCCTAACTAATTATCTATTAAAATCTCGTATAATCACATAACGTATAGCCCGCCAATCGTCCCGACACCCAAAATAACAAAAACCCGAGTTTTTGGCACAAATATCAGACTCGTAGATCATTTCCGAGCATTTGAACGGGGAATTCAAAGCGAATTCATTAAAAATTGTGAGAAACCGCATAATACGACTTCAAACAGAATTAATTATATATTCACAGCGCATTGTGTAATGCGACCATTTGCTAGCTCCTGGTGCGCTAATTTTTGATGACTGAAGTATCCTTCAAAATACAAAATTAACAAAAGGAATTTGGAGTTTTATAACACTAAACACAAATCATTTAATGACTCCTACTGACAGTTCTTTATGACGTGAAAAGTTAGTTAGGAGTCTTGGCTACAGGTGATAAAAAACTTTTACAAGAACTATATGAGGACATCATTTTTGGGGATGGAACATTTGACAAAGTGTCTAGTATGTTCTATCAGCTATATACATGACATGGGGTAATAGGAAATTCGTATCTACCTGGCATCTACTTCCTTTTGCATACATGCATTCGAATGTTTGAAGTTATTAAATAGCTTCTGCCTCATATAATTCCAGAAGCAATATTTATTTACTTCAAAAAGGCTTGTTTGACTACCGGTCAAGCTCCAAGTGATTTAAGCTGCATCAATGATGCTAAAACTTAAATCACTTGGAGCTTTGGCTTTTATTCCTTTGGTCGATGTAAGCAGATTATTATTAGACGAGTTGGTCAATGAATTCCTGATGACAATGATGACATTTTGCGTCGACATACTGGCTGCGGAAGAAGGGATCCAATCTTCACTGAGAGGGTAAATGATTCCGTAATTCACGAGACCGATGTTTCATTGCAGTCATCCGGATATATGGATTTGTCTTGATCAAGGCGCTGCCATTTATAAAAAGCTTTAAGTAAATGGAGAAGATGACAGGTCGGAGCTTATGAGGAAAAATTTTTTAAATTTAAACCGTAAAGTTGCAGCTGCTGCTTAAAGATGTATGAATAAATATGACAAATTTAAATATTTAGAAAAACCCAGTTGTCCATGTGCCCAATTGTGAATAGCCCGAGTTGTCCGAGGATCGAATTGTCCATTGCCCGCGTTGTCCGAGGTCCGAACTGTGCAAGGCCCAAGTTGTTCTGTGGCCCCAGTTATATGGTTACCGTGCAAAATATTAATTAAGGAATTTAGCAATAAAAGCGCAATACGGACCGCACGCCCTAGATAGTTTGACCGACTATCAAATATAATCTAGAGATTTACCAAAACTGAAACTTTGAGGCTTAGATTAGATAAAAAATAATTTCACTTGCAGCAACATTCACAAGAATCATGGGTAGTCAAATTGAAAAGTTTTTGACTACCCATTTAGAAATTGCCCGGAAAGTGAGTCCAAAGGTTGTACCAGAAAGCGGCGAAATCCTGCGATGAAGTCGACAGCGAGGTTGTGGATGCGCAGGCAAATACTAGAACTGGGGAATTCATGAGTAGATGCAGATTCATGCGTAGCTGTTTCTCGAGAAAATGATAATTCTCCAGACAAGGTTAAAAATATGGAATTTTCGAAATTTGAAAGATGATGAAATTCTTTATAAGATTTATGTCGACTATATTCTTCGTAAAAATCATTTCCAGAATTATGAATTTTTGAAATTATTGAAAAACAGAATTGATTATAATATTGTCAATATAAATTCAAGAAAAATGCGGGCTTCACCACACGATTCGTGTTTATTTGAAGAAAATTGTTAAAATACTCTGGAAAGTATGCCACATTGGGAGGACCAAAATCTCTCTCATGTAATTGAGTAATTGATAGAAAAATAATAAACTGGTCAATTATAGGCCTAATTATGTTTTATTAATTATGACCCACCAGACTGACAATTTTAAAGTTGTTCTTCTACAATTTTTTAATCAACGTAGGTAACGTCTTTAGAATGAAGTTGATTAAGAACAGTTATAGAAGATGAATTTTAAATTGATTTACTTAAAATGGGCGCATCTTTATAGTTAGCCTCGAAATATTTTTTAGTGGTCGGGCTACATTGAAGATAAATATTTTATGGCGGGCTAAATTAATTTAAAATATTTTTAGGTAGGAGAAAGATGTTACAAGTTATAAAACCAATTGTTTGAAACTCAAATATGTGTTTAATGTACAGTTTAAACGAAATTGAAAATAATGTCTCTAAAACAGCAATTTTTAACTTCTTCAGAATCAAAGACACACAATTTTACAAATTTTTACGGAATACCGTCGCAATATAAAAAAAAATGTATCTTCACCTCCGAAGAAAATCGTCGCATCTATATAAAATTTCCCTAATGGACGCACCAGACTGACAATTTTAAAGTTGTTCTTCTACAATTTTTTTAATCAACGTAGGTAACGTCTTTAGAATTAAATTGATTAAGAACAGTTATAGAAGATGAACTTTAAATTGATTTACTTAAAATGGGCGTATCTTTAACTTCGTCAGTGGTTTTTAACTCAGAATCAGGGACACAAAATGTTACAAAAATTTTACGAAACACCGTCGCAACATAAAAAACGTATCTTTATATGCGAAGAAAATCGTCGCATCTATAAATAAGACGATTTCCTTTGTAATAAAATTTCCCTAATGGAGGCACCAGACTGGCAATTTTAAAGTTGTATTTCTATAATTTTTTTTAATCAACGTAGGAAACGTTGGAATAAATTTGATTAAGAACAATTATAGAAGATTAATTTTAAACTGATTTACTTGTATTCTATATAATAAATTTAGATTTCTGAAAATGTGTTTTTAAATATAGTTTCATCTGACGAAAATCAAAATATAATGAATTCCTCTCCTTGGAGCGAAAAATTGTAACTTCAAATTGTTGATACCGTCACCTCTTTTATGAGCAGATAGAAGGAAATTATTCAATGTAAAAATATGCGGAATTTCTAGAAAGTTATATTTTTAAGAAACCCTAATTTGGTAAAGTTTGTATAAAATAAGCTTTCTTTATTTTTTGTTTTATTTGAGTCACATTTTACTAAATACCAAAGCTATACGTAATTGAAATTCTTGAAGAACTTTTAAAATTATGTTTAATTTCTTTTTCACACTGTAACTTTGTGTGTTGCATGCGTATATGTGTGAAACATTAATTATCGTAGCAGAGATCGTCTCCCATCTCTCTTCAACAAACGATAGACAAAGTAGTCATTTGTGCGTGCTGCTTATTGCTGATGCCACTAACTGGCGTAGCTTCTTGTTGCCTAATCTGAAAGCATATGTCCCATAAATGTTTCCGAGACTATGTGTTTAATATGTTTAGTAGCATTATTGTCTAAGATTCCACGGAAATCATACATTTCATCCAGATGAAAATTCATTGAAATGAAATTTTTATTTCCAATAATGTATGAACGAGTCCATCACTCCATTTTTCATACAATGGAAATTAAAAATTTTGGATATGAAGTGTCCCCAAATTCTCACCGCTATAGCTAGCAAACCATTCAATGTATTTTGCTCCAGTTTGACACACCGTCAGTTCATTTCGTTAGCGATAAACGGCTGCGATAAACCCTCGCTGGCCGTCGTTTTAATTGCAAATTATCACTATGATTATGATGGATTATGTGGATGTTATATGTACGGATCTTCAAGGGTGGGGGAGGGGGGGACACTATTTGTGTACTCTAAGTGGTAGCAGCGGTTCTACGTGACCAAAAGTTGGAGAGGGGTTGTTGTGACAGTGTCGGAAAATAAAGAAACAGTAGAAAGGAAATTATTAGGATGAGAATCAAAGCTATAAAGTCATACATCAATAAGAGCTATCGGTGAAAACGTACAAAATATAAAGACGGAAATAGTTCCTCTTACTTCTCTGAAATAATAAACTCAAAATCCAATTGGAATAGTCGTTTTGGCAGTTGCAAACGTAAGGCTGAAAAATGTGGCAACTCATTAAAAAAAAATTCGAAATGAAAATGCTCGAAAATCTGCTTGGCCAAAATTCTCGGAAATTCCATAACTTAAAATGGACCAAAATACAACAGCGAAAACTCAGTCTTAGATGATAGTAATTAAAACAAAGGGAATGATGGAAAGAGGATGGTGTGAGATAGGAGGTTTGGTGAAGATGAGATTTGTGTGTGGGGTATATTGATGTATGTTGCTGAAATCTGGGCTGCATGTGAAAGAGAGATGATAAAAGAGTGCAAGCTGGGTTTATTAAGAGGATACTTGGTGAGGATACGTCCACGCCATATATTGGGTAATAGGAGTGAAAAATATAGTAGGTCAAGTTTGAAAGAAATATTTGGATTGGAGGTTGGTAAAGGAAATATATTTAATGGGAATGAAATAAGGGTGAGTGAATGGTGTAGGTGTTCTAAAAGATGTATGAAAGTCGATATGCAGATGAGGAGAAAGGATCATGGAAGGACAAGAAATGGTGAATGATAGTAGAGAGAGTGATAGATGTGGAGAGGCAGGAGAGGTTTGAAAGAATAAGAGGTAGTAGATTTAATATGGATAAGGGTGGAAGAAGGGATGCCTGAATATTTAAGGTCAGGATTAAGCATGAGTATGATCGCAAGATTTAGGTATGGTAGTGAGGAGCGGGGTAACAGCTATTGGATGAAGGACCATAAGAGAATATGCATAATTGGTGGTAGTGGAGAGGAAAAGTGGTTGCGTTGGATGATAGAAAGTGTAGGTTTTGAGTAGAATGGAGGGGAAATGATGCTTGAGGAGAATTGGAGGATATGTTTGGTCAAGAAAGAAATGAAAGGGGACTAATGAAAAGAATCTTGAATGAGATTGCGAGGAAAAGGGATGCCATATAAAGGGATGAAGCTGAGGGGGAATGTTTGAAGGGGGTACAGGTGGGAGAAGAAAAGTGACCAGGAGATTGATTACTTTTACCTTTTTCGGTTTACCTTTTATTTTTTTTTTATTTTTTGAGTATTTTATTGTGTGTTGTTCTCTTGGCACGAAAAGAAACAAAAAATAACCTTTTTTGTCGCTCTTGTTTTGAAACGCGTGCGATGGCTGCATTTGTAGTCCCTTTCTTCTTCTTTTTAATCTCCTTCTTGTCTGTTCGAACGAAACCATTTTGTAGTGCTTGAAAATCTTTTCACTCTTCTGTCCAGTACGAATAGCTTGAACACCGACTTTTTTCCGTGTTAAAAAAATAAAAATTTTATTTAGCGATTTATATCAGAGGAAAAATTACTAAATTAATTTAAATGAGACTTGTTATCTGATAATAGTTTTGATTGGAAAATCAAATTCAGCTATTGCTAAAGAGCTACCTCCAGCATTTGGAAGTTTATAGAACGTTCTGTTCCAGAAACATAAACCGTTAGCACTATACTGGTAATGTAAAAAACGCTATAAAGCCATTTCGGCATATTCTTAGCTGATTGGAATGTTCAAACATATTGAAAAATCATCTTTCAAAATGCACAAACATCTCAACTATGAGCAGATGAAGGTGCGGTTTAAAAGAGTGAAAGCATTTGAACGTGTCCACACGGCGGGTAAAATTCCAAACATTGTGTCTTCTGATAAAAAATAATCACCATTGGACAGTTAGTAAATAAACGAAACGATCATTTGGAATATTCATTTGGTCACCAGATGTCATTAGCCTGCTCAGATGATTGTATGGGCCGCAGTATTTTTGGAACTAGTGTTTTTGGAGCCTGGTAAAGCTTTAGAGCTCAATATTTCGATTCCAGTAAGATTTGGCATCGTCGTATAAAGCTCGTGTAAATCAAGATGCGTTAAGAGAACATGTTTTGCACTTCACTTCGGATCAATAATGGGTTTCTAATTCACAAGATGCAAATCCTAAACATTTAAAATGTCGTCTCCTTTGATAAACTTGGAGCTGGTATAATATTTTTGTACTAACTCATCGATGCCTTCATAATAGGATTTTGCTTCTGGATCTAATACATTGTAATAACTGTTCATATGTTGAAACATTGAAACATTTATTCTCGGAGAATGCATACGTTTGAAAGGCACACTTCTTATAATAAATTTATGCAGAAGTTCTTCTAACTTAATCAAAATTTTATCCAGGGTTCTCGTTTTTTTTACAATTTTGTTTGCATTTGATGCAACTAAATTAAAATTTTATTATTAAATGCAATTTAAATTTTAGACGCGACGTAACAAAAGTTTGCGTGGATGTTTCCCAGTGACAGACATTTAAGACTATCAAGCCAAGCATGGGGCCCGCCATGTGCGCCCGCAGGTACAGGCAAGGACGGGAGAGTAGGGAGGGGGGGGGACAAGAGCCTCCCCCTTCTGGTTGGAAAAACCAGATTAGATACATACCTGATTAGATAATATTCTTTTCTATTCAAATTTGACAATTATATTTTGTTTCATTTTCTGTCCCGCTTGAAAAAATTTTTGTGGGCGCCCATGAAGCCAAGTAAGTTGATTTTGGCCTTGGTTTTCTTGCATCACCTCAAGAAGACGATCCTCCCAGTTTAGATTGGGAGTATTGGACCAATGGGTTTGTGGGGGTATACCTTGGGGTGAAAAAGAGGTAAACTTGGCAAGGGAGTCGAAATTATGTTTTGGTGAAGAACGGAAGTGACTTGCTGGTTTAGAACATTATGTATCCCCAAAGATGCCAATGATGTATTGGTATTTATGAATATCAACATTTGAAAGGATTTGATAAGGATAAAAGCAAATTGTAACTCTTCCGTTGTATGTCATAGTAATATGTCAGCGTAGTGCCTGTTGATACACCAGCTGTGTACACATTTGTAACGAGCTTCTATTTTCTTGTAAATAACTCGTTTTTGATAATTAATTTTCTGGTGTATTTTGTTTCCTACTCATTTAACATGATCTATGCCGTTTTCATAAAATCTAGACTTGTAATAACGACCAGACAATCGCTGTTTTCAATTTCTTGTTACACGCTATTTAAGAAGTAGCAGTAGTTTTTAGAAAATTTGTCACTAATTTATGCTTGCTAATTTAGTCATATATATACATGCAGACATACAATATATGACTTTTATATTATTTAATAAAATATGTGTTATATGTATATAACCACTAAATTTAAATAGTATAAAATTTTAAGTAGTATAAAATTGTTATCCGCGTCTGTCCGTCTGTCCGTTTATCCGTCTATCCGTCTGTCTGTCCATCTGTCCGCCTGTCATTTAGACAGTCTGGCAATTAGACCATATTGCTGGCCGGGGCCATTAGACCATATCGATAACCGTCACAATACTTATGGCAGATCTGGAGGATGTACTGACGAAGGGGTAAGCTGAGGGAATGTTAGAATTTTGAAAATGCTAACAGCATTAACAGAATGCCGAATAGACCATCGTTATATAAACATCATCGTCATCAAACACATATACCAAAATGCCATAGCGAGTGTTAGATTGTCAGAAAAGGAAACAAATAAATTCTACATACAACGAGGAGTACGACAAGGAGACACTATCTCACCAAAACTATTCACGACACTTTTGGAACATACATGTAAAACGGCAAACTTGGACGAAAATGGAATAAACAT
>WYDF02261530.1:0-19184 GCA_009867245.2 Adranes taylori
CCCTGCTGATGCTCTCTAGCCTTTCGCTTAATTCCAACAGTTCTTCTTCGCTACGGGCAAGTAGTAGCGTATCGTCTGCGAATACGCTAATATGGCATATGGCATATCGTAACCGATTATAAGCTATAATAATAACGACGGATGGATTGAACATTTAAATATTTCTGCAATATCTTTAGACAATTTGTAACTCTAAAGACAATCATCTCAGATACACTTCATGAAGTGATTTAGATTCTATAGGTTTTGCAATAACAACTTATGTAATATATGTAAATCGGTGAGTCAAATCGGGATAAATTCATTGGGTGAACTAATTTCAGAAACCTTAAAATTGACAGTACCAGACACTATAATTTTTCTCCCGAAATAACAGCAACAATTATCTCCCTTCTCCGTCTTGAATAATCTTACTCTCATTTTCATTTCCATTTTTTCTTTTAATTACACACAACCAGTACACCAATTCTCTGCACACGCTCATTAATCCTCATTCCATTCCATCCCAGTCCTTCACGTTTCTTTTTTCCAAATGATTCAAACTTTCTTCTCTTTTACTACATATTGTACACAATCTATCCTATTCATTCATTCATTGATTCATTCCCTCGCTTCTCACATCCATTCATTCCCTCTCTAAATCCCTGAATAATTCATTTCTCTTCTATACTTATTCCCGACATTAAGTATTCTAGCACACTTCCTTCTACTCTCATCCATTTACGTTTTCTATCGATTATTTTTGCGCACTTCTTTTGCTTTTCCACGTGTTTCATGCTGTTATCGACATCATTCATTGTACGTTTTGCTTCTATTGTCTTTCCATATCTCCATACCAATCTTATCATATCTCCATACCATTTTCCATACCAGTTTTTCTCAATCTTCAATTATCTTTCTATTATCTTTCAATTATATTTCAATTGGTTTCAATTCAATTTCTTATCAATTCCTTTCTCAATTGTTTATCAATTTCTTATCATATGTCAATACAATATCTTATCAATTCTAATCAATTTCTTATAATTCATTCTTATCAATTCGTATTCCAAATCTTACCTTTATCTTTGTTATTCATTCATTTTATTCTGAGTTTCTTATTCAACTTATCTTATACATTCTTATTTGCTTATCAGTTCTCATGATCCTTATAAATTTCCAATCATTTATAAATTGTCTATCTTTAATTTATAATATAAATTTCTTATCAGTTCCTCATCAATGTTTTATATTTAAGTCATTATCAATATTTATATCAGTATCAATATTTTAATGTCATTCAATTTCTCAAAGCATCTTGCAATTGTATTTGAATTTATCATCTTGTTGAAAGAGCTTTTATTTATCTTTAGTTATCTTTCAATCTATCAATACAATCTTTCTTGTAAGCTTCAATTTTTAATTATCTTTCAATAGCCTTTCAATAATCATTCAATTATTTTTCAATTTATTTAAATATGCTTCAGTTCACTTTCCTATCAACTTCTCAATTTTTTATCAATTTCTTATCAAATGTAACATCAATTTGTTATCAATTCTATTCAATTTCTGATAACTCATTCTTAGCAATTCGTATATATAATCTTATTCATATTCATTTTATCAATTGTCAGTCATCAGATGTATTTCTTATTCAATCATTTTATTGTTAAGTTCTTATTCATCTTATCTTATCCATTTTTATTCATCTTATCAGTTCTCAGGATCTTATCAATTTCTTATCTTTTAAAAATTTGTAATCATTAATATATTACATAAATTTCTTATCAATCATCAGTTTTTTATAAATTTCTTATCAGTGTTTAGATTTAATTTCTTATCAATATTTATGTTCGACTCAATATTTTAATTTCTTTCAATTTTTCAAAGCATCTTGCAATTAAATTTCAATTATCGTTTAATGATCTTTCATTTATCTTCAAATATCTGTCAATCTAGCAAGTAACTTTCAATCTATCAATCGATCATTTACCACTCTTTCAGGTTTTCAATTTTTCATTTCCTCGATCTTTCTTTCAATCTTTCTTTGAATATTCAATTATCTTCAATTATCTTGCAGTAATCTATCAATTCTTTTTCCATTATCTTGCAATTATATTTCATTTTCTTTTTATTTAATTTCTTATCATATGTAAAATCAATTTGTTATGAATTCTTATCAATTTCTTATCATTCATTTTTATCAATTCTTAGTAATCTTGTCTCTTTCTTATTAATCCATTTTATTTTTAGTTTCTTATTAATCTTATGTTATCTATTCTTATTCATCTTATTAGTTCTCATCATTATTATCAATTACTTTATAAATTTCTTATCATTAATTTATTATATAATTTTTTATAAAGTCCTCATACATTTCTTATGAATGGTTCTATTTAATTTCTTATCAATATTTATATCAGTATCAGTATTTCAATTTCTTTCTATTTCTCAAATAATCTTGCAATTGCATTTCAATTCTCAAATAATCTTTCATTTATCTTCAGTTATCGTTCAATCTATCAGTTATCTTTCTTACAATCGATCAATTATCATTCTTTCACATTTTCAATTTTTCAACACTTGTCGATTTGTCTTTCAATCTTCAATTATCAATTATTTTCAATTATCTTTCCATTATATTTCAATTTCTCTTAAGACAATTTCTTATCAATTTCTTATCAGATGTAACATCAATTTGTTATCAATTCTTTTCAATTTCTTGTCGCTCATCTTATCAATGTCTATATTTAATTTCTAATCAATATTTATATCAATATCTATATTTCAATTTCTTAAATTTATTTACAATTATACAATTATATTTCAATTATCTTTCAACTATCTCTCATTTATCTTCAATTATCTTTCTTCAATCAACCAATTATCATTCTTTCAATCTCTCATTTTTTCAATCTTTTCTGTAATCTTCAATTATCCTCTAATTCTCTTTCCATTATCTTTCAATTATATTTCCATTTTTTTAAGTCAATTTCTTATCAAGTTCTTTCTCCATTTCATATCAATTTCTCATCAATTTGTTATTGATTCTGATCAATTTCCTATCAATACTTATTCATCATATTATTCATATCCATCTTATCAATTCTTAGTAATCTTATCTTTCTCCTATGCATCCATTTTATTCTTAGTTCCTCATTCATCTTATCAGTTCGCATCATTCAATTCAATTTCTTATCATTTAAAAATGTCTTAACAATTTCTTATCAATGTTTATATTTAACTAGCTAAACCCGACCACGCTTCGCTGTGTGTATATAGATTTCTTATCAATAACTAATAATAAACCTATATTTGGCATATAAATTTACAAAAAAGACATATAATACACACAAAAATGATATAAAATATAGAAAAATAATAATATAAAATAAAAGAATTTTTCTCTTCACTAAGTAATTAAAACTAGAAGTCATTAAAATAATTAAAATTAAATCAATATTTATATCAATATCAATATTTTAATTTCTTTCAATTTCTCGAATTATCGTGCAATTAGATTTAACTTATCTTTTATTTATCTTCAAATTTCTTTCAATCTATCAATTATCTATCTTTCAGTCAATCAGTTATCATTCTTTTGATTTATTTATTTCAATATTCTATTAGCAATTATTTTCCATTATTGTCAATTTCTTATCATTTTCTTATCATACGTAACACCAATTTATTATCAGTTCTTATCAATTTCTTATCATTCAATTTTATCAATTCTTTTTTCATCATCTTATTGATATTCATCTTATCAATTCTTAGTATCTCTATTTATCTCTTTCCTTTTCATCCATTTTATTCTTAGATTCTTGTTCATCTTATCCTATCTTATCTATTCTTATTTATCTTATTAGTTCACAGTATTCTTTTCAATTTCTTATAATTTATAATTTACAAATGTCTTCTGACTAATTTATTATAAAATTTCTTATCAATTTTTATCTTTCATATACCACATACGTATGTAATACGTATAGGTATAGGAGAGATATAGGATTCATGTTTTGACATTTTTCTATTTCACCTGACTCTTGTATTCACATCAGTGCAAACCATTTATACGTAGTTCAATCAGGCGACTCCACGGAACAATTTACCACAAAACGAAAATTTTCAAAATAATTTTTTCTCAAAAATTTGAAAGAACGTCGTATTTCTCGGTGTCTGTGAGTACACATGTACGTACGTACGTATTACTGTACGTTCATCAATTACTCCTAACCTATTGGACCGATTTGTATGAAATTTAGTACAGAGGTACACATAAATGTTCCGCAAATGTGTATTTTTAATTTTTTTTTATATCCAATATGGCGGAAATACGCCATTTTTTCGCAAAAAATTCAATTTTTAAACTAAGAAGCTGAAATGTTGCTCACATATAGTGGCTCGCATTATGCGTCGAACAAAAGAAGTGTGGTGTCTCTGTCTTGTACAAACCGCGACGTTGCCATGTTCAAACTTTGAAAATATTTTTTAATATATCTCAAAAATTATTAAAGATAGAACATTCGTATAAAGTTCGTTTTATAGTGTACCTAAACCGCTTCGATTTTAGTTGAAACATTTTTTCTAAAATCACAATTTAACATATATATATCTGGTGTTTTGTTTCTGAAAATTTTACTTTTCAGGAACATTTTCTGGAAAAGTTTTGCAGTATTTTTTTTATTTATTGTATCGAAAACTCCTTCAATATTTAAGGAATTAAGTGAGTTTTAAAAACGGACGACTTAGTCTCTGAGTAATTTAACCTTAAAAAAAATTCTCCTCTAAATATCCTATGAAAGTTGGAAAAATAAAACTCAGGGAGCATATGTATGTCTACGAAGCCTCAATTGCACCAATATGACCAACTGAATATAGTTAACTGATTTTGAGCAATAAAATTGTTTTCTAATTCATTCGCTTTTTTTTTGTTATCTACTCCATATGACCCACTTTGACGTAAAATATTTCATGACTTCTGTTTCTTGACCACACCTCAAAATAGTTTTTTCTGCTATTACGTCCCCCACCACTTTTGGTTTTTTTAATTAAAAATTTAATTCCAATTCTTTTCTTCCATTTACTCATTTAGCCTCTATTATCTCCTCTCTCTTGCTCGATGTAGATACTAAATCGTCAACATAATTTATCGACCATATATATCCTTATGACAGTAAGCTCAGATGAATACAGAAAACTTCACCTGAGAATACCTGTCCCCCTTGCCCTTATTTGGGTACCATATATCCAGTACATAAGTTATTGTTACATTTAGCTTCTGAGATTTCAGGACTTTGATTATGCTGCCTCGGTTTTAATGACGTTTGCAAAAATAACAATAGAATATGCACAAATATTCTTATATAATCTGCCCAAATATTTATTTTCTTTATAAATTTTCTAATATATACACTAGAAAGATCTGAGAAAGTATAATATAAATATATATTTTATTATTTGTATTTTCATTTCCATATAGTTCAAGTTAATCGAAACGCTGGGAATTTTACATTCAGCTGGCGAACATATCATTTAAGAGATTGTTCTCTTTTATTGTTATTTTTAGTCAAACGCTTTTTATGTTATTTTTAGTATACATTGTTCACGGACAATATAAATTTATTTTTAAAATATTCAAATAGAACTCGCATGTCTACTGAAATATAAATAAACGAGAAAATACGAAAGCGGAATATATGCGGAATCAAAGATCTAAAAATCTGTTAAGTGCTGGGGAATATGAAACTTTCAAAGAGATTGTTATTATCGCTTTATTTATAGATAACATGATGTATATCTATTCGTAGATATTTATAAATTAAATTGATTCATGTTACGTTTCATAAATACTAATACGAGGGTTGTGTGTTTAGATGCCAAATTAACCTTAAATTTAGCAAACAATTAATAACGTGGAGGTCTCAACACAATTTAAACTGCTAACCGCGCAACGTAATTATCTACACAGAATTTGTTGATGCCGGTAAGTATAACATACGAAACAAGTATAAATTGATATTAAAAATTGTATTTTATTCTTAACACAATTGTTTTATTCCGGCAAAACTAGAAGGAATTACCAATAAATATATTATGCAATAAATAAGTGGTTAGCGTTCCCAAAACATCACTAGGTACTAAACTGGTAATCAATAATTACAATGTCAGGTAATGTAAACAATTAACTACAGGAACGTAATGAGCCCCAAACTAAAACGGATACCTATTCAAAACAGGTAACTACTTTCAATTTTGTTTCATTTACTTATTTATTCCATTTTACATTTTCTCCACATTTCCACCACGAATAGTGAAACTATATGGATTCCAATATGCATTCTGGAAAATATAAATTTGAATATATCTGCATATATGTTAAAGGAAGGTGCTTTCTAGAATAGATTGAAGAGGAGGAATGGATTGTGGGAAATGGATGTACGAATGGGGATTAGGAGAGAGAGTTAAAGTTTCAAGGACAAATGCGGCTTTCGGAGGGCATGAAAATTTAGAGAAAAGAGATCAAGGAGAAATTAGGAAATATGGATACAATTCAAATGAGAAAGAAAAAAGAAGTTTAGTGGAGGTACTGGAAAATGTAAGATAAGATGTCATGAGGAACACTACAGAGGTAGTAAAAGGGGTGAAACTAATTTAAGACGGAAAGACAACAAGTACAGTAAAAAAATTAAGAAAAAATGCACATGAAGTAAACGAGATATGGTTGAGGGAGACGAAGGATATCAGAAAAGTGTTGAGGAGAAATCACATAAGGCTAAAGATGAATGAGCAGAGAATAGGATCTTTGAAAAGAGAAATGAAAGGGGAGAAAAGAAAACGATTAACAATTTAAAAATGGAGAATGAAATGTGATAATATTTGAGAGAAGTTTATTGGGGAAAGAAAGAGAGAGAGTGTGTGAGAGAGAGAGAGAGAGAGAGCCGTATGATACAACTGAGAGACTGGGAAGAAAAATGCAAGTGATAATTGAGTGAGTGAGAGAATGTATATGTTTATAGGATGGAACAAGAAACTATCCATATGAGTATAGATGAAGGTGAAGAACAGGATATAAGTGTAGAAGAAGTTAAAGAGGAAATAAAAAATATGAAAGAAGGAAATGCGCCAGCGCCTGACAGGTTACGTATTGAAATATAGATTAACAACATCAAATGAGTAAGATGCAGAAAGAAAAGGATAAAATACCGAATTAATGGAAACATAGGGAGCTATTACCAGTGTATAAGCGTGATGATTAGATGAATTCAGTAAGTTAGAGAGGAGTAACAGTAATTGATGGTTTATATAGATTGTTTGCAAGAATATTGAATGGGAGACTGGAAAAAAAAGGTGAAGGAAAAGAGAGTGTTATCCAATATACAGGCTGGATTTATTAGAGATAAGCGGATAATGAATAACATAGTAACTTTAAATTATATGATGCAGCTTGGGATTTATAAAGGAAGAAGTTGTGGTCGTGAAGCCTGCATGCGAGAAAATAATAAGAGAAAAAATGTCATAGAAAATGTATAAAGTTAGTGAACAAGTATGAGCTTTGTAAAAGCTTTTTTTCTCCTTATTGGCTCGATGATATTAGTTTTACCTTGTTGCTTTTAAAGTACTGCCAAAGTAATAGTAATGTAAATGAACTAAAAACAGCGGATTCTAAATAAATATAAACACACAGAGTAACGTACAAATAAGAAATCTCTTATTTGTACGTTAAACTGATTAACTTTATTGATAAAGTTAATCACTTTTATATATGAAAGTCTATAATTCGTAATTGTAAATAAAAAATGACAACTTATGCTTGTATTAAATAATTTAGCATTTTTCGTAGACCTCTAGGCATTATGCATATCACTTAATCGATTTTGCTGACATCGTTTAGGTAGGGTGCCGACTGGTATCATTCCTAATGACGAACTTTAAAATGCAAACTAGTCTATGCTAGTTAAAACATATCTTGTTTTGATTATGTGAAATATATACATATGATTTGATAAGTATGTCACCTTGCTCTATCAGATATAATTTTTGCAGGATGTTTTTTGATACATGTGTATTAATTTTCTATTGTATTTTCCTATAAATTTCTATTGTGATTCTTTATTAAATAGTCTTAGAGGGTTTCTTGATTTATGGGACTTTTGTAAATCTTAATGTACTAAATGTCCCTAAAATACAAATTATAACAATATATGACATCAAGAATGATAGCAATCTTTTTTAACCAAGAAAAAAAGTCGATTACCGGGATGATCAATCAGCAGTTATCTTGGGTTCGCCTGAGTATCAGGTGGTAACAAGTAAAAAACTCTCGGGGAACAGACCTTGCTTACCGGTATCTGTTGGTCACATGACATCAGTAAGCGCGTCAGATATTGTCGGCTTAGGTAATTACCTGGCTGTGTGCTATTGGCAGGTTATATTCTTAATTTCTATTAGGGCAGCCCCCATCTTATGTAGCGCGCGCTTTGTGGTATTCCATTTCTTAAAGGGCATTCTGCCCAGTATTCCATTTGTTAAGGGAGCAAATACCTCCCAAGTTTTGTTATTCGCGCATGTCGGGATTTAAATCTGACCCTAAGTACGCATCGGCAGGCTGCCTTTCAATGTCCCAGGCTTCGCACTCAGAGAGTGCGTGTTGAGCGCTCTCGGTACATTCACAGTTAAAGTATTCGTAATCTTGTTTCGGTCTCCGTCTATGCGATGCAAATACCCGCCGAAGTTGTCATGGCCCGTTAGCGTCTTCGTGAAATAGTAGCTTACCCTGCCCCGGTCAGCTACATACCATTGCTTCACATTAGGTATCATTGTGTACGTTCATCTCCCTCGGCACAGCTATCCACTATTCCTGCCATCTGGCTAGTGTCTCGGGGAGCTCCTGTTCTGTCGACGTTTTTAACGCTCGTAAATCTCAGCCCTTTCCATGACTAGGTGTCTTATTGGTACAAGGCCAGCTATACTGTTAAACGTCCCTAAAGACCCCGTCCAATACACAGATGTAACCCCCATAAAACCCATCGTTGGGTTCTATTAAGCAATCATGCGATCCGTATCGTACCCAATTCCTCCGCCCATACTGGCGCCGCATCAAGGGTTGTAGATTCTACTGCGCTATATAAAAGCTTTCTCTTCCCGCTTCCTACGCCGCCTATTCTAGGCATTAGTCTTCCTACCTGCGCACTAATTGTGTTGGCTTTTTCTGCCGCGTGTTTGACATGTCTGAGAATATAACTTTATTAGGGAAATGCACTTGGTGACCTGAGATTCGAATGTCTATTTGCAGAGACCTGCCTCCTGCTCATGAGGCATATGGCTTCGGTTTCTCAGGCGCCTGACCTAGCCAATGATAAGCCATCCACTACTCTACTAGAGCTACTGCCTTAATTAGATTTTCCCGCAGATTCGTGTCCCGCCCATACCTTGCCATGACAACAACGTCATCAGCAAAAGCAAAAGGTAACATACTGTCGTACATCACGTTTTACAAGTTAGGGCCTAACACCGACCCTTGCAGAACGCCGCAGGTCAATTGTCCTGTCCTTTGGATGACATCCGCTGTAGAATACACTAGCTTCCTTTGCGACAGGTAGCTTTTCGACAGAGATAACGGGATTTTCTTCACCGAAAGTGCTTCCCATATCCGCGGCGTTAACAGCTTTTTTACAAATAGAAGCACAAGCACGCACAACTCTCTTGTGTGTCTTGTGCCTGCGTGTGCTGCTCTGATTCTTTTGACTACAGAATCGAAAAAGCCGCTTAATTTACGGTCACTCAATTTCAAGTCATGAAATAAGCAATTTACAATTTTTACAAATTTTTCAAATCATTATCTCATTAAGTGTTTGTATTTGCATTAAATATTTGTAAAGTTCAAATTGCTTACCTTCATTACTTTTATTGAAAAATATTGCCTCATGAATTTGTGCAGAAAAGAAAAACAGAAACGTAAGGCAAAGAAGGGCAGTGAATTGGACCGAGAGGAGATATGATACCAATTTTCTCTAAGAGAATTTTGGACTGCTGCCCTCGTGACATTTAATTAATGAGAGCATGACCACGCCCAGTAATTACCGAACGACACTAAACTGACCTCCTTCCCTGTCCATTTGCGTTCTTCTTTCATTACTGTTCTCGCATGAGCTGCCATTTATCTATAGGAAGATTAACATTTCGGCAGCTTTAATTTTACCATTTTTTTGCAACTTCGATATAGTGTTTACGTAATACAAAATTATATTGTTTAAAGACGTCCTAAGACGAATAAGACGCCACGACGTTAAGAGTCTAGATATTCCTGAAACGAGAATAAATGTACGCCAACTACGATAAGAGAGCTCCTCACGGGGATTGTGGGTAGAGGACAATGGATGGTTTGAAGTAAGCAGTCACTGACATCCAAGAAATCGGCACGGGTATACTACAAAAAAAAAAAACCTGCTATAAACTCTCTGTCCATTCTCTTCGCCTTGTCCCTTTTGTTCACTGTTTGCGCATGATCTGAATGTAAAAGGTGCAGATGCATCGGCGTCGCCTCTTGGCCGCCTATAAGCGGTTCGGTCTATTACTACGACCTCTTGGAGCGTCTTAGTCCATACACTGGTGAAACATCTCTATCGGGCTACGTAATGCCATTAGTGAGATGGTGAGGAGCATTTTTCTATCTTTTACGTCCAGTTTGTTTAGGACTACAATCGTTTCTTTTGGCATTGCTCTGCGAGTTTCCACCACAATTCGCAGCACATCTGCTGACGTTGCATCATACAAAAGATATCTGTATTTAACGTTTTTCTCCTGTGAAATAGTTGGAGAAAAATTGCTGCCCGCATAGCGGACTGTGAAGTCGGCTAGAAAACCCCGTTCCTGATCCTTTATGATCAGGTCTTGTTTGAGATTCACTTCTTGGGTTGCTTCGATCGTTGGTTCCACAGTAACTGCTATATGTGGATTGTTTTGTTGCGCTTGTTCACGCATAAAGGATCGCCAGGAAGGCATGCACCAATGTGTCTTTAGTTCAGACTACTTTAGCAATTCTGACTATTTCGCCATTTCTTTCGCCTTATCTATTCCCTTACTGGTACATGGCCAGTTTAATCCTAAAGTCCTTGCTAGAGACTTAAATCTGCCCACTGATCCGAGTCGCTTCAAAGAAGTAAGCCGTGTTAATATGCTTAACATATTTTCTGAGAGAAGAATCGACACTTGTCTCCGAAGAACGTTTCTCCTCAATAAGTTGCCTGAGTAAAAACGAATAAGCAAGTCGATTCTTCGATTCTGCAATAAGTATCGCATGTTAGTTGCTCGTGTATTCAAGACTTAAAGCACACACGAAACGATAATAATCCTTCAATTTGTCTATTTTACTGTACTGGTGTACAGACACATCGTAGACGTGCTGATGCGTTTGGCACAACAACGCGCTCTTCTCACGAGAGCCTATTCACTGAAAAAGCATTCGCCGCAACTCTCCATATATATTCTGTCTCTCTATCGCTATAGTCCTTTTGGTTATACCTGTGAGACTAATAGATGTCCTTTAGACATAGCAATGTTATGTCCTCTATTTGTGATGTGAGTATTAGGTTCTGTTGTCTATCGTTGTCATACAAGAGGACACACGTCAATAAATAATTGGTTCAGTTGTTGGAAAAGGAAGAGTTATTTGAGTTATAAAAGAACAGGTATAATTTATTAATTATCTTTGAAAGCATCTAAATTAGTATTGTGCTTATTTATCTTGTCACTTTTATCTTAAAGTTTCATGTGTACAACACATCATTATCAATTTAAATATTTATCTGTCATTTTTTTGCTCAATCTTGTCCTCGTTATAATCAGGTAATGGTTTATCTTGTAAATTAAGTTTGCCAGAAAATTATACAACCTGTCCCCGTTAGGGAACAACAGCTGTCCTCGCTGAAGTTGGTATGCCGCGTCAAGGTCGGGATTCCAGAGGACGGCCAGACAATCAGCTCAAACTCAAACGCATACATGGAATGAGATGTTTCATTTCTAAGAATTCAGAAACCTTCAACAGCTGTCTGAGCCTTCGCCAACGCCGGACTTCTGGCATCCAAGTCTGAGATGCACGTGTTAATTTTATGGGTCTTTATAGCATTACCATGTGAGCCGCTACTTCCGAAAATCAACCAAAAATCCAACCCACATGTTGTTTTTGAAGACAATTTAAATTTAAGGACCTAAAAATTGGCGTCTTCTTCATACGAGTTTGCAGAGGAGAGTAAATCACATACGGCCTCCTTAATTTCGTTTCAGTCAGACGGATCCTCTCCACTTCCATAAAAGTTAGGCTATCCCAATTTTCAATGGCTTGCCCCCACAATTAAACAGATTTAAAATTTCAGATCCGTAACATTCCAGTTTAAATAGGTCGCTTGCACGCAGCGACATCTAACGGAGGAACCGTCATTGGTGTGGCGCAGTTCCACAGCCGCTAAATGGACCTGAACAGCGCCCCCTGCGTGGCCTGAACAAAAATTCACATATCCTACTCAATGACTAATCGAGCGAATGCCACGACGTAAATTGACAATGTAACTGTCATCTAACCTTAATATTTATTTACCAATTCCCAAGCACAATTCATCATGAAATTATTAAAATTGTAAAAGTTGCTTGGTAAAAAGACTCCAAACGGACGAATTAATTTTATGGAAATGGTATTGCGATTGGGAACCTGATAAGTCTAAGGGACCTCAAGCTTGTCAGTGTAGGCAATGAATATACTTGACCAATTTTGAGCAATAAATTTTGTTTCAAAACCTTTTTAGTAACACCCTGTATATTTTTTTACATTTTGGTAGCCCTTGTAATTCTATTTAATATCATAGCGCACATGGTGGGTGGAACTCCTCGTTTCAATGATATGACCCTTACCATGCCAAACCAGGCAGCTCAGCTGTCCGACACGTTAACAAATACGGGGGAAATGTGAGTCAAGAGCGGCCCTAGGTCGCGGCAAAGCAGACAGCCAGGTCTCTGCGCCGTAGGAAAATATAGGGACCGGGGGATTCATGGGTAGGCGATTTATTGGTTAGTTTAATGTTGTTTAATTTACCCTAAACAACTATTGTGCTAATTGAATTTAATACACGACAAAACGGTGACAGTCAAAACTAAAAGGTTCAACTTTTATTTTTTGCAAGATATAACAAAACGTAGGACTTCCAGTATATGAAAGATGGGGTGGCGAACACGTCCACGAATTGTTATTACATAGATTCTTTTTCGATCCCTATTTATAATTGGATGGGTTAAATGAGTAAGTGGATTTTGCTTTATCAAGTACGAACTTTGTTTTGTTATATTGTCACTTATTATTAATGAATACTCACTTCATGCAAGGATAAAAACATTGTTATTGAAATAAATATTTTCAAAATTAAGTATTATTTTTATTCAAAAAACCAACCTATAACAATATCAATTTAAAATGTACAAAAATAAATCAGTACTCAGCAAATCCATAGCAACTTCATTTTTTATTTATGTGAATATTTCAATCCTATTATCATATCCACATAGCTTTTTGTCCTCTTTTCAAGCGTACTAAAATGCGTATGTCCCAATCTATTCATATCCTCTTTGTCCCATAGTCGTTTTGCCTCTTTTGTCATCGCCAGAGAGCGCGCACTTTACTCAAGAGCAAATAGAATATGAATATTAAATAGGCGCAGAAAACACACTTTTGTTCTCGTCACTCTTTTTTAAGACCGCATTAAACATTGAATAACGTACGATGACTTGCGAACATAGAACACACCCAAGTGAAATTATATGGACAGAAGGAGGACAAACATTGGACAAAGAGAATAGAGATAAGCACCTAGTGAAAATTGCTCGTACTTAGATGGGATAAAAAAAAAACACTCCGCTAACAAGTACACATCACTTTGAACACTGTGTCTGACAAGCAACCACGTTCAAAACTTTTAGAGTATACAGGATGCAACTAAAATACAGGATGCATCTTTTATATTGTCATATTACAGGGAGAGAGACTCTAACTCCCCAATATGATACCCTCTTACCGTTTTTTTTATTTAGATTTGGTACTGTATCATTCAATGCTTAGAAAATGGAATTCACTTTAATACTTGCTTTAATTGATCTACTCCAGAATAAAGTTAACACTAGAATAAATAAAACACTAGAACATGCCATGCGTACCCTTCAGATTCAATTATCAATTTATCTAGAAAATTAATGGTAGGGCATAACTCTTAATAACGACAACGTGCCCTTAATGATTCTGGCTGACTAAATGAAAGAAAAGTGTAAACTTAATAAAATGTATTGCTAATGCTTCAGGAAATACATGCATGCATGCAAACTAGAAGCGCTATTAAAAAAGAAATTCATTCTTTCAAATAAATTACGTCATACGGAAATAATCATAGTCAAATATTACGTATCGATAAACTAATCAAGATGGTGGTTATAAATCCTCAATTTACGTCTCAAATAATTTATACTTACAGTTTCTGTTGAGACACTTAATTTAATTTATTTTATTTTTAGTTTTATGTTCTCGCACAGCGACCTTATTTATTCATTTAGATTTATTTTAATATATCTCGATAATTTTAATATAACTCGTTGCGTAACAATTTAATTTACTTTATTCGTAGAACTCATACTTAAACAGAAATATATAGTTATTATCAAATACTGTAACTGCTATCCCCCATAGCTATCTTATAAACTATTTAATTCAGTCATCATTTAATTTGGAATTAATTCTAATTTTATTTTATTGATAATTATATTTCAAAATTCAAACCAACCTGAATAACCAAGAATTGAACTATGTGGCTTCTGTTGAAGCTTTTAAACGTTTTCCGATCAGCAAAATTCATACTGCGATCACAATTCATTACTCTCACTGGTTTCCCCTTCCTAGTGTATTCATCTAGTGTATTCCACTCGATTTCTTCAGAATGTACCATCATCCGGAAACCTGATTCTCGGGCGCCAGGTCAGTTTAACGTGAGACTGCATACTGGAACAGGTCTTGTTGTTCCTCCGGTCCTCAGTGGCTTACTGAGGGCACGGGTAGCTAAGAGTACGTGAGTTACCGCGGTGATCTTGCGGGCAGCTGAAACAAACTTATTAGTGAAACAGCATTAATGATTTAACGCTGTTTCCAATAAATACGTCTATTGGTCTTCAAAATAGAAACAAAGCAATAAATACACAATTAAATGTCAATTCAAACAGTAAACAGTTACCACTATAACACCTGAGCGTGCATAGGTGTTAAGCTTGCTGAGCGACTGTAACTAACCAGGACTGACACGGTTTAGCAACATACACTCTATCGGTGTAGTAGATGCAAAAGGACACCACTATAGTTCGCTAAATACCTAGACTGATATCGGTGTTAAGCTCGCTGAGCGACTGTAACTAACCAGACTAGGATGACACACTAGGATTAGAAACATACACTCTAGCGTATACGAAATAGTTAAGGTAAAAAGAGAAACAAAGCTATACTAAACACATGCAGTAGAAGAGTGTAAAATATATTAAAACGCTCATTAAACGCTTAGTTACCCGGTGGGGGTTGCTCTGTTCAAATCTTGGCTTGGCTGGTCGCTGATGCTACCGCTGAAGCTTCGAGTATTTATAGTCGTGAGCACCTACACAACTTTTGTGCGGTTTTACGGGTCTCTGTGTAGCCGCTCACTCATTAATTATTACGTGCTGCGGTTTTCTACACAATTCAGGTTCCCTGCAGCATGTATTTTGCACTTCTAGTGTGTGTACCAGTGAGCATTGAGCGGATAACAATCATATACAGATCTCTGTTAGTAACATATTGTCTTTATTCAATGCGTGGGACGAAAGAGCGATATTATATTTTTATTGTATTTACGTTTTATCTCATTAACTTGTTTTCCCAGTGCCGTGGTGTCGCAATTTATTTATTTATTTATTTTAATCAATTTGTTTAGAGTAACATGCTATGTTACATACTTTCGGCCATGATTAGTTCGAATCAGTATTACAAGCTTCACATACACTAATGCACCACACACACAGGGTGCGTCCAGCTATTATTGATTTCCTATTAATTAGATCGGTCTATTCACACATCTAAAGAATTTGTTTAAGATTTAATTAAATACCATCGAATTCAATCGGGATCAATAATCATTTCTACATTTTAATTTATTATTTCTGGTAAGCCTGCTAGTAATCGTATGCCTTTTTATCTTTCATATATCATATACGTACGAATTACATATAGGTATACCTATCTTTTATTCAAATCATTGCAAACCGTTTATACGTATTTCAAAGAATGAGTCATAAAGAACAATGTACCACAAAAAGAAATTTATTTAAATAATTTTTTCTTGCTCTAAAATTTAAAAGAATGTCGTATTTCTCAGTGTCTGCTCGTACATATGGATGTACGTTCAAGAAATACTCGTACCCTATTGAACCAATTTGCACGAAATTTGGTAGGAAGGTGGCGGAAAAATCTAAATCCAAATTGACGGAAATGCGCCATTTTTTTCACAAAAAATTTAGTTTTCAAAATAGGAGGACGAAATTTTACACACATATAGTGGCTCGTATTATACGTCGCACAAAAGAAGATCGATGCAAATATTTTTCAATATATCTCAGAAATTGTAAAACATAGGACATTCGAATAAACTCTGTGTTATAACATACCTAAATCCCCTTCGATTTTGTTTGAAATATTTTTTTTTTAATCACAATTTAACATATATATAGGATGTTCTTTGTTTGGCAATTTTGCGGTCCATTTTCTCGAAAAGTTTCGCAGTATTTTTTTATTTATAGATACGTAGATACAAGATTTATAGATACAAGAGTATCGAAAGTTCCTTTAATATTTGAGCGATTAAGTGACGTAATATTTAAGGATTTAAAGGAGAAGAGTTAGACAGGATGGGTCTAACTCTTATCGTTTCAAAGAAAGGGCCTTAATAACTTAAAATTTATCAACATGTCGCCATGGCAAGCGACATTCCACAATCATATATATGTACATGTAAAGCCTAAATAATAGCACATAGTTACAAAATTACAGGAAAAATATTTTACGTTGTATGAGACCTAAAAGTCTATAAAACATATAATTTATAGGTGATTTTGCAATTGAACAAATGTTATCAGTGGCGGGTACACATAATAATTTTGGAAGGGGTTCAGTTTATCCAGAAAATCAGTTTTAAAACTGGAACACTGAAATTTGGATCGTATATAGTATCTTGTATTATGTGTCGAAAGAAATTAGTATTATGCCTGAAACTTGTGTAGAACGCGACGTTGTCACGATTAAAGTATTACAAACTTTTTGTTATATCTCAGGAACTATAAAAGACAGAATAATTGAATAAACTTTATTATATAGGCTACAAAAAGCTCGTTCAATTTTATTTGTAACATTTGTCGTAAAATTACAATTTAACGTATTTACAGGGAGTTTCTTGTTTTGTAAAGTTTGCAATCCATTTTCTCGAAAACGACTACTATACTACTTTAAATATGTCAATTCCTAGGAAAGTTAAAAAGATTTAACTTGGGGAACATTTGTAAGACCCAAGGATTTCAATTTTGCGCAAACCGGATGCGGGAAAAAAGTGACTCGAAAACGGCAGTGGGAAAAAAGTAAGTCAATAACGGCAGGAGGCTGCGCCAAATCGGACTACGAAACTGTCCGCCCCGTAGGCAAATATGGGGATCAGGAAATTAATGGGTAAGCGAATTCATGCATAGATGAATGCACAAGGCCAAGGCAGTCTGGCTTGTGAAGCACGGCAGACTGCTCTTTTCGAAATTAGTAGAAAAGAGAGTCAAGAATGATCGTAGGGCATGGCAAATATGACAGAGAAGCTGTCCGCGCCGTAAGCAAATACGGGGACCGGGAGATACATGGGTACGCGATGTATAGGTTAGACAAATTTTGATTAGTTTACCCTAAACAACTATTGTGCTAATTGAAGTTAATAGACGAGTTATAAGGTGACACTCAAAATTAATAGATTCAACATTCATTTTATGCAATTTAGAACATAACGTAGGACTTCCAGTACATGACAGATGGGGTGGCGATCGCGTCCATGAACTTCTCTTACTACAACATTTATACAACCAGAATTATTTAACTAGTTTTATCATAGAACTAAGTTGGAACGAGGATAATATAATCTTGTGATAAAATTAGATTCTACCCCGGGAATCTCCAAAAGCCTGCCTATCCATTACCGGGGTCTGTGAAACAATTTTGAGATTAACTTTACATCCCCTAGCGTTTCGCTTTTAATCAAATAACGGGCTGGGATGGGTTGGGATAAATTGAACAAAAAATTTTTTTTCGTAGTTTAAAAATAGATGTTCTAGATTCGGCTTCAAAAATAGAACCACGATTCTGTTCCATATCATTCTCAAGAGAGATAAAAATTTTACACATTGTCGGCTTCATGTTTCCTAGATTGTTAACATTCGCCACAATTTCAAATTCCAATCATCACTAGGCTTTAGGTCTACAAACATCATATTACCAACTACCAGAAATTACAGGGCCGAATTAAATATAAATCTAGCGCAACTAGCTGGCAACCTTAAATGTCATTCTAAAATATTATACGCATTAATTACATATGAGAAAAATTTATTATTTTCTAAGTGATACACGCGCTGGTTCAAACGGAAGTCGCCACATTTCGATCTAAGTCAAAGCAAAGTCAGCGTCACAGATGTTGCAATTAATAGTAGGGGTGCACTATTAACTATAGGGTAATAATAGAGGGCTTTAATATTCTTGGGCGAGACAATAAAAGGAACAATCTAGGGACCTGCAGAATTCAATTGCAAATTAATGCGAAAAATTATATTAGTTTTTCCATAAATACTAATCAATAGATTATCTGGGATAGCGTCCGACACCAATACACGAATGTAAGATCTTTTTAATTATTTTATTGAACTATTTGTGCGAGGTCTGATCTAAAATGATCAAAACGGAGAGAATAAATTAAGCACTTACTTGTTGTTAAATAACTATTATGTTTCTAATAAATTATTATTAATTAATATATTAATTAGAACATAGATAATTCTTGAGGGATGGGTCCTTCGGTGTAATATGTAAATTTGAAATTAATATGATCAATTGTATCTCTGAAAAAATTTAG
>WYDF02261541.1:0-17781 GCA_009867245.2 Adranes taylori
CCTATCGTCCGTTCCGGAATTGAAGATTGTTAACTTAGAGATTCTTAATTTGATCCCTATGTAAGTCCAAGTTTTAATTTTTTATTTTACTCTACTTCTTTTCAACAACTTTGTACCTTCTCAATCATATTTACGGAATGTAATTTAATTTGTAATTAATTATTTTTTCTCTGATGATTTGACTGAAAACGTTCAGATTTAAACCTAATAAAATAAGGAGCTAGATGATGTCGTTTGTCATTAATTATTTATAATGGATCTTCTTGATGTCAACCAAAACTTCAATTATAATAAAATATAACGAGTGGCACAATGAATGACATATTTGATGTAATTTGAGCATTGTAACTACGGCAGAGGTAAAAAAAAGTAGTGTTAAGGTGTGGCACAGTGAACGCGTGGTACACCAAATAAGGTAACTTGTGGCACAATGAAACCCTTTATGAAGTATTTGGTGTAACTTGACCTTTATAACTGCGGCAGAGCTGAAAAATACTAGATATTCCTTTACATATAATAAATATTTGTTCCAATTGCTAAAATGATATATCACACCGTATCCATGAGAGAATAAAAAGTGAAAAATATACTTTATTGTATCCTACTTGTGGGACACATTGCCTTGAATTGGGCTTAGCACAATTAAACAAACATAAAAGTATCAATAAAATAATAATATTTAATAGATTGATTAAGTCAAGCGTTACTTCGTGGTAATCCATGATGAGCTATCAATTGCAGTTGCATTTACTACGTTATTTACCACGTATAATTTCAGTTGTTAAATTGCGAATATATCATCAACGCTTTTGGGCAATCTTCGGTCATACACACTTTTTATTCCATAGGGAGCTATGTGGGTTTGTTTGAGGTAGATATATTATTATTGGGGAAGCTAGGTCACCATACCATATTGGGGCTTGGAAGGATTGGACCGAACTATATAGATGCTTAACTGGGGGAGTGTTAACAGTTAGGTGGATGGAGGCAACGACAAGACAATGACAATGACGTGACATCGACAACGGCGAGACAACGACGACAAGAGAATAGAAGCGGAAAAACAAAGGACCAAAGCAGGTGGTTAGCTTATCAATAAACAATAATTATCATTAACAAACAGGAACTAAGATCAACGATGCAACCAGACAAATAATCAAACCAACAATGAAAACAGTAAGTAACCGAGAAATAATCACTAAATGAAAAAATCAATCAACAGCGAAAAGGAAATCAACGATAATACAAAATAAGGCTCAACAATGTGGGGGAATAAATGGGGTTTAGTCCTCATTTTGTCTTATCTTTGACTTCTGATTCGCTGTTGATTGATTTTTTCATTTGGTAGTTATATCACTGTTTTCATTGTTGGTTTAATAGTGTATCTGGTTGAATCGTTGATCTTAAATGCTGTTAGTTAATGATAATTGTTGCTTATTGGTAAACCCCCCAATTGCTTTGGTCCTGTCGTTTGTTTTTCCGTTTGTATTGTCTTGTCGGCGTTGTCACGTCATTGTCGTTGTCTTGTCGTTGCCTCGATCCATCTAACTGTTCACTCTCCCCCAGTTAATCGTCCATATCATTAGGTACAATGCCTCGTAGCTCCAAAATGGTCACCTAGATTTACCAATATTAATATATCTACCTCAAATTAACCCACACAACTCCCTATGAAATAGAAAGTCTGTATATCCAAAGATGGCCCGAAAGGGTTGAAAGTATGGTCACCATTTAACAATTGATACAATACGTGGTAAATAACGTAGTAAAACACAACTCCAATGGATATCTTCTAATAATATTTATATATTACAATGTATCTAAGCAAAATTTGGTTAAAATAAAATATTGTTAGGTAAATTGATTAAAATATTAAATAGATACAAGACGAAATAAAGATAGACATTGAAATATCAAGTAAGATTATAAAAAAATTAAATTATATGTTTTACTTTATGTTAAATCAATATTGGCGAAATTTGAACCAAACTGAAGGAACCGATTCCTTTTCTTTGTACCAGATAGTACTGTGGATGTGGGGAGCACCATTCTTACTTGCATAAATGTCATCATTGTTATAAGAAACATAAAATTAATGAATAAAAAAGAACCTTTTCTTTGTAAGACCTCTCCAACATAATATTTTATTGTCCACAAATTCTACTAAAATAAAGTCACTTTCATTCATCAAAGAGCTCGGTTTATCGCCAAAATGATTTGTAATTGCCATAACGTCCGGTTTTCGATATGTAGAAGGAATGGCGAACTCATCTACGAGGTTTTTGTGAACTTACTTAACACATATATCTTCATTAATTATTGTAATCTTATAATTGTTATTTTGTAACTATTTGTTTCTTTATTTATTTAGTAGTAAACGGGTGAAACACGTTTATCACAAATTAAAGTTAAACTCAAAGTATTATTTTACACTACACTAGTCTACCCTAAAAATCGACTGCCCAATAATCCCCTGATCCCCGTATTTGGCCGTGCAGCTCAGCTGTCCACGACCTGCAGCCGCTCGTGATTCACTTTTGTAAACTTTCTAACAAGGTAGTCTGGCGTGCGAAGCTATTTCCAAAAACCAAAAAGTGAGTCAGTAACGGCTGCGACAAAGCGCATAAATAGTTGTCCACGTCGTATGCAAATGAGGGCATCGGGGGATTCATGGGTACGCAAATCAATCCCTTAATACACATTTATCAAATGAATCCATTTTTCCTCTTTCTTTCCACATATCCTACACACTCTTTCTTGTTCTTTCATCCAATATTTATTTGCACTTTCCTCATACCATGCATAATCCTGAAGCTAAATACCTGGTTATACCCTCCTCATCGCTAATCCACTTATACTAACTGTTATACCTACTATCATTTATTCTTCCATATTTCTCCTGCTATTCCATATCCCTCATCCTTTCCAATATCTCATTCATATCCGTCACTCGACCATCCAATCTTCCTATTCACATTTCTAGTCCATACATTCATACATCCAAGTCCTCCCTCATTGTGCATTCCCTCAATGTAAACTTCTTTAACCAAACTTCTTCCTTCATCGTCGATATATTCAACTCAAACTTCACAATTCTTTTCACTCCACTTATCCAGCATTTATATTTCCCAATCTCGTGCATTACTATGTCACTCCTAGTATTTCTATTTAATCTCAGCATCATTTTCACACATCCAACATGGACTATCTTCAGCCTCTGTCCTTCCTTCACCACCCATACCTCTGTTTCATACATCATTATACTATTCACACACACTTCCATATTCTTCAGTCTCATTCTCACTGACTCCCCAAATTTTGTCTCCATAGCATCCTCATTTTCTCTATAACTCCTCTTGCATCCTTAGTGTACGTGCTCTTTACATCAACCATTTTACGATAATACGAAACCTAAGTACCTGTTATTAGATTGTAATTAAGTTCGTACATTTCTCTGGTAAAATTTTATGTAGTTTTCTATCTAATTATAATAATATTCAGACCTACGTATTAAAAATAGCTTTCTTTGACTAGCGATTAAATGGTAATTAATTCTGTAAATAAAATTGTTATATTATACATCCACTTATGATGAGTTATTGTCACGCGATATGACAGATAATGGAAGCCAAGAGAGAAAAGATCAAATCACAATGTGCTTTGTGCTAATTCCAATGGAATAGAATAACTCAAACCTCTTGTGATCGGAAAATCAGAAAACCCACGATGTTTTAAAAGCATAACCAGGTTCCAAGCAGATTATGAGACAAACAAGAAAGTTTGGGTGGCTACTAGTGTGTGCAGTGAATGGTTCAAACGTGTCGACAAAGATATGAAAAAAAATCGTTATGTTTACGCTCCACAACTACACACCCCACAACGACTTACTTCCTCTGAAGAATATCAAAATTCAGTTCCTATCAGCCACAACCTCAAAGCTATAGGCTCTTGACCAAGCAGTTATAAAAAACTTTAAAGTCAACTACAAAAGAGAGATCGTCCAGAGATGTTTTATGGATTTTGATCGCATGTCACTGAATTCCATTAACCTTCTGGGTGCCATGTGGATGGTATCAAAAAGCTGGAACGGCATGACCCCCTCCAACATCAAAAATTGTTTTCCGGAGTGTGCTTTTAAAGTCACCCAACCAAAACCGGAAAATGATGAACATAATTTGGTAGAGGTACAGCCGTCGCCTATACATAGCACTGAAACTCCATGTGCCTGACTGAAGCAATACAAGTCATGAACTTGGAACAGTTTGGGTTTGAGACCTTTGTATTTTTGTTATTGCTGATGACCTTGCTGTATGTGGGGTACTATCTGACGTGGACATCCTCGCTTCCGTGGAGTAAACCTCTAATGCGTACTGTATAGATGAAGAAGTAGGAGAACATGGTGACAAAGGTTAACCTACCTAGCCAGACCCTAAACTTAAGGATGTTTTAGTCACAATTGATGTGCTTAGACGTGTGCTTGAGAAAAACTGTGTGATGAATGAATGTGTCGTGAAGTGCATCAATAAATAAAAGTGTAGTGAAGTGGCATGACTTGGACTCAGCGCTGGCTGTCAGAAATATGAAAGGTACACAGTCAACAATTGTAAATTTTTTTAGTCCTGTAAAATAAAAATACCCCTACAGTACAGGTTCTAGCAATTGTCAGTACGCTATGCTCAATAAGTTTAAGACCTAATTTTTACATACGTGTATTTTTGTATTGCTTATGTTTCTATTTGTTGTCATAGTGATTTATATGTAGTCTATGTATTTTGCATATGTGAAGCCATATGAGGATGTTCTATTTTTAACCAGTCCTCGGCATTTCGCTGTATTCACAATGATAACTTGAACCTCGTTTACTCCAAAGAACTCGATAACTTCGATTTTCCCCATCCCCTTCAGCTTCGAGTTATTGAGGTTCAACTATATAAATAAAATATTAAATGAAAAAATTACCATTGCATCGTAAATACATTTGTCAGTGGTGGTTCATAACTAGTACCGCCTTCTTTCGCAGCTACTTGAAGAGCATCTAAATGTCGTGACAAGCGTGGCAAGCGTCTGCGGAGAAGTTCCCTAAACGCTGCCATGTCAACAGACAATCCGCGTAAACTGTCTGCGAAATATGAATCCGGTAAGACGCCTTCAATTAGATATATCATTATTTTAAGAGCATCCGATTCACAACGATCGGTAACTTGGAGTATTAAAGCTGCTAACATATTGAAACCTTGACAATATCCTAAAACAAAATTATAAATTACATAAAGGTTAGGGATAAACTTGTCACGTAGTCCTTTATTCGTAACTACTGTATAATATTAATAACGCGTAATATAAATTTAATTAAATCCTATATTAGTATAGGCAAGCAGTTTTTTCTACACAAACGTATACCTTTGTGAATTCTAAGTGCTTCAGGTTATGTTTTTTTTGTAGTTCAAAAACAAGTTATTTCAATTAACTTGCTTAATTTAATGACATAAATAAAGGAGGTGATTATCCCTCCTAACAGGTTAATAGTCTGTGAAAGAGAATGTGAAACAACCCAGGTAGCACAAAACTATTCTGAGCATATACTACGCATATGATTTTAAGTAGTATATTCAATATTCATAGAACATCCCTAAATACGGGATATCAGTGCTAATGTTCTCTGGACATTACTTTTGGTCACTTTTTGATGTGATATGCTTATGATGCATGCATTTATTTTGAACATGCGATTAATGTACCTTGCATGTGCTACGCATACTACTATATGACTTCAGAACATTACTGGAATATCGTATGCACATTTAAAATATATTCCTAGTATATGATTCAAGTTTTGTAATCCTTCTTCCTTTCCCGGCTTTCTTTTCATTTAATGCCCTAAATTCTGTTTAACAAAATTCATTAATAATACTATCTTTTTTGTTATTTATAATAATAAATTCAGAATTCTTACCTATAATTAAATAGAATTATTTATTTCATAGCGTAGGAGCAAATAATTAGCAGAAAATTTTAGGATAGAAGTAATTAGTATTTCACTTTAAATAAACTTGGATGGTTGATTTAATATCAGACTTTTTAAAAATGTTTATAAACATGAAAAAACACTTTTAATTTACTACTTTCACGTAACTTTTTTTTCCACATTTAGGGAAATATATCAAAATGTTGTACCTTAATGAAAAAGAAAAAAATTATGTGGCAATAAAAATGTATAGCTTTAAACTCAAAGTATTTAAATCTTTTCCTTAGATTAATATTGCAAAACCAAAATTGTCATGATCTAAATAATCTTATGATCTTAAAATCTTAAATGGTTTAAATTGTCCTTATGTTATGATAATAATTTTATGTGAATGAAAGTGTAAAAAAATTAGACCTAAAATATCTTTTCCCAGGTTAATGGATCATAAAATCACAAAAGTTCATAAGGGAACTGATTAAAAATTACTCAAAAATATTTATTTCAGAATATAATAAAATGGTGTAAATAAATGTAGTAACTAATAAGTGTAAATACTATATTCGCAAATTGAAAATATATTCAAAATGTCACACTCCATTAAGCGTAAATTGAAAATACATTAAAATATCACACCATTCAGCAACTTCTTTTCGTAAAACAAGAAAAAAGTTATATAAGTATGTGGTCATTTAGATTTCGTTTCAGATGGGAGAATTTAACATTTGTAGAAGAAACTGGAATATATTAAATATTTCTTAATAAAATAGCATGTATAAAAGCTCCAGGTTGTCATAGCAAAACAATTGAATTTCAGTATATAAAACATGAGGTGGCGCATCCATCTACGATTTTTTTAATTTCCTTCTCTTGTAAGTTTATGGAAATATAATATTTTTTTCTAATTTTACATATGTGCAGTGATTTTAAAAAGAGATTCTAATTTTTATGTTTTTTTCGCAGTTTGAAATTGTTTTTACTTTTATTATGAACAACGATTCTTATACCTTCAAAAAAAAGTGGTTTCTATGTTTAAATGCAGTACCGCAAAATATTTTTTATTGTCCCTCAAAGATTTACGACATTTTTTGTACGTAAAACGAAAAACACAAAGCAAAACAGAAAAAACCAACTAAGTGATATACATAATTCAAATACAATTATGTGTTGTACATGTTGTACAGTACTAGTAAATTATTATTTTATTGACTTACAAATGGCCAAATCATATATTTGAAGTCCTTAGTTACTGATAAAATTAAGCATTAAAACTATGGATCAAGTCAAATAAGTTCTTTTATTGAATGGATTTATATTTATTACAGACTCTTACATGATTTTTACTTCTTAAACATTTGTAATATCCTAACACGCAATTTAGTTTCAATAATAATCTAGTACAAATATCTGTTATGTACCATTAACTTTGAAAAAGTTAACGTATTTTATTGTGTGCACTTTATATAATTAGTGGTGGAAACACTAGCGCAAAATGGGAATATCACAATTTTGGAGGAGTGTTAATCTGGTTGCTTTGGCCTCCTAAATAAACCATTTTATGTAATACATTCAAGTTGCCCTTAAAAATTTTAGACTTTTAACATAAATATAAATTAAAATTAGCAAGATAACAATAACGTAAACTAAAGATAGTACAAGACCCACTTAGGGAGACAGGTGGGATAATAATGTTCTATGTTATATTGGCATATTTCATATATATAAATAGGTTCAAGAAAAAAAAATTGAAGCCTTCTTTGGAAAAAACAGAAATGGAGAATCGGCTGAGGAAAAACTGATTTACACTATGTACTAATAAACTTTGCCATCAACAAAATCATCTTTCCAACAGAATTCTATATTATTTTCATGAATCTTAAATTTACATTCAAAATACAAAATTGTACTTTTCGTTTACGTAGAGATCTAGGTACAATAAAATATATGGATAATTCAGGCATAATAACTTTTGGTGAATTTGTCAAGTTATTCATTTTTATAGGATAAATAAGTTTGATTTGAATTTAGAATTATTTGACCATAGTAAATAACTTTAATATGTGCATTAAATTGTCCATTGCATTGAGAGAAGATTTATATAAAATGCATATAACATTGTATGTAGCATATTTATTAAAAAAATGTTCATATTTTGTTACCAAAATATTTAATGTATTTGAGAGCACTTCCCTCATACATGACAACACACAGCATTTCACTGTTATTGGTGAACTTCATCCCTATTATTGCGAAGTCTGTACGTTTTCATCACATTCTACCACCAACACTTAATACATTAAAACAAATATACTCAGTTTATTCAAATTTATTAAATTATTTTAACTGGATATTCCCAGTTACTTGTAAGGTTTACTTATTTAGGCACATACAAGTGTTTATAACGCATACTCATAGCAGCATGTTAAGCGTCTGCAAAAAACAAACTAGCACATGAGTAGATCAAGAAGAATGCAAGTTAAAGGAGAGAACAAAAAATGTACCTTCGGAATATTCTTAACATATTACTGTAAAATATCCATAGAATGTCTCTGAAAAAATATACTTAGTATGTGCAATCTAGCAAGAAATTGTCGCATCATATACGTAGCATATACTAGTACAATACTGAATATTCAGAAAATGTATAGCACTTGTTTGTGATACACTTACAATATATGTGCTACCTAGGAATGCACATAAAACCTATCCGTTACCCTACCTAAGATAAACAACTGGATGCGCCACTGGATTATTCCTCTATACCAAATCAACCACTAACTTGTGCTTTAAAAATGGTATTTAAACTCTTTCTGTTCCGGACTATTACATTTTTTAGACCATCAATATTTTTTTTTTAATTTTAGAAAGGCTTGAAAAACTCACCTGACTCTTTTCAAATTTTTTTCATCCTTTGAAGGATTATTTTGGGGATGGGGACTTGTAAGTCTCGTCAGCACCTAGGACCAACTTCCTTTTTTTTAATTTGATTAAGACAATGATTTTTTATTTTTGTGTATTGGGCTCTTTCTGTGTTACATCATGGTATTTTATGGTATTATAACATTACACAAAATTCATTTTGAATAAGGGCGGGATTCAATTGCCATTGATGAACATTGTTCGCCTCGTCTTCTTTCTTTGGTAAACACAACCCAATGGGCACCTCTGTTCCCTAATCTCACGATATTCTATACACTATGGTTATATTTTCTGCGTTTATTTGAGAGGATAAGCGTGCTTGGTGAAGAGCTGCTTCTAGCAGTTGAACTGGCCCTATACACAGAATCGTTCAGTAGACAATAAAAGTTTAATTATTGAGAGTTTATTTTGGTTCAAATTCATTAGCCTCATTAAAACACCTCGTCGGTATTTTTATAGAGAGACCATCTCTGCAGGATTTACTTTTCTGTCAACGAGGTAGCTGTTTACAAAATCTAGTCAGTTATTCCAAATAATCTATTCCACCATTTTTTAGTAACTGCTAGTAACTGCTAAGCGCACGACACAAGTGATTACGTTTTTTCTCCAAACTGCACTGTCAGGTAATCGACAAATGGAACGTCCAATAAACAACATGTTACTTCACAATCCCTCCAGGGTTTGAATGAATTATATGCCACGCATTACATATATGTGCCGCTAAAATGATATAGTAATGGGACTCATAAGTCCCGTCGAGACATGTAAGGTTATAGCAATCTTTAGATACAGGAAATGTCTGTCATTTTAATGTTACCGAACAGTATACTTATTGATGGTGGCTTGTTGCACCATTTGTTGAGGTAATTCAGTATTGAGCTTATTGAATTTTAAATTACTAGACCATTAGTTACTGCATAGCATGATCATCAATCATTAGATAGATCAGTCTACTGCGACATTTTCTCAAAGCTCTAATAATAACCGAGATATATGCTGTGACAACCAAAATCAAACAGTTATAGAAGAAATGTTGTTCTACATTTAATTTTCTATTATCTGCTGTAACAAAAAGAAACAAAAAACATTTTAACAAATAAATTCAAAAGTTTAAATGGAACGTGCCCAATTTCATTACGTACTCTAAAATTGTAGTAAATCCTCTTTACAATGATATATCGCTAGTCATAGTTATTTAATCAATTAACGCCATAAATCAATAATTATATAACAAATGCACGCTTACGGTAATTGAGCACATAACTTTGACAAGGTAGGCATTGAAATAATAAAGTAAGTAGGTGTTAGCGAAAAATTTGGTAAAAACATATTATAATAATTTGTTGTAAAAATTGAGGCAATGATGGGCACTATTGAAATTGGATGATAATTGCTCATTTCAGTTGATTCTCCTTTCTTAAAAATCTGAATAACCTTAGACACGTTTAGAGCAATTTATGCACACCTGTTTCTAGCATAGGATTAAAGTTATTATCAACACATTTTCTGATTCCAAATATAGACGTAAAGTCTCATTGCATCTAACTACGTATATCTGATACTCAACCATTACGATATGAATGCCTCGACAACTAATTCTTAAAATTTTCCATTTCAACGTTGATTGTGTGTAGGTTTGCATATATTAAGATGTTATATTTTAAATAATTCGCTGTATACAGATATGGTCTAATGTATAGTATCAGCCATGTGTTATACATTTGGACGAATTAATACGTTTAACAAATTGAGATAAGCCATTAATGTATTACCAACGAAGCAAGGGCTTTAGCAATCAAAATTCAGTTCAATTTTAGAATATGTATTAAAGTTGGGCACGTTCCATTTAAATTTTGAATACATTGGTTTTTTCTTGCTATGGCATATAATAACAAATTAAATGTTGAACAACTTTTCTTCTAGAACATTGTGTCATATCTCTAACAATAGCCGAGATATCTGCTCTCAGAGCTAAAATCAAACAGACTGTATATATTGTCAATGCGTTGTAAGAATTTTGGAATCAATAAAATCTTGTCTACAGTTATCATTGTAAAGTTGGTTTGTCACATTACGAGCGGCCATGCGCTGGATTGCGAAAACACTTACTCACTGTCTGCATCGACCCCATATGAAAATGGCATAGGACATATGGGAACAAAACAGCAAAATAAGCCAATTTCAGAATGACCGATGGAACTTCACTTGCAAGTTTCCACAGTAAAAAAAGCTTTTGGCTAATTTGTGAACAAATTGAGCATAACGCTTTGACTATCTAAACTAATCATCTAGCAGAATACCTAGGAATTTTACAGATTCAGGGTTTTAATCATCAATATATTTCAAAACAAATATGATGGCTTGGCTATTCTCTTCATTCAGACGCAGACCGTTTGCAGCAAACAAATCCAAGACCCTTTCTTGCACACCACACGACTGAGTCCCTACTTCTTAGAAAATTCTACCCGTATTTAGTAAAGTGGCATTATCCGCATGTAGAATCAAATCCGTGTTGCGAAATGTGAGAATAACATTTACAAATTGAGGCGGCCCTAGTAAGGAACCCTAAGGAACACCAATTTTAACTAGGCTTTTACTTGAGTAGCTGTTATTTGTTTAAAAGACCTGATACCTATTAGATAAGTAAGACTAAAAAAATTCACGCTGATATTATCCAATTTGTATATTTTGAATTCTTCGCGAAGACTGTCATGCGGCACACAATTAAAAGTATTGTTGAGATCATAGAAAACAGGCTTAGTAAAATTACTACACCAAGATGTTTTTTAATTAAGTTATCAAAAACGCTTGAAATGATGGGCACTATTGAAATTGGATGATAATTGCTCATTTCAGTTGATTCTCCTTTCTTAAAAATCTGAATAACCTTAGACACGTTTAGAGCAATTTATACACCTATTGTATAAATTGTTAGTGGATAGATGATAATGTAAAACTATAATATTGAACCCGTTAGCATTGACACACTGCTGATAATTTCTAACCCATTAATTAGCCTAGCGTGTAGTAAACTTTCTGACTTCCAGTATATGAAAGCTGAGCTCACGAATCCGTTCACAAATTTTTAATTTTTCTTATTACTCTGTATTGAAGTAACAAGTTAACTAAACGCTCGTGTGGTCAGATAATAGTTCTTATTATGTGATGTCATCATGTATCGTTTGTTCAGATAACAAATCTATTCTACGCTTTATCTTTTTTAAACAGGTATTTTGTTCGTTGTTTGATTTATTCAATTCGCTCGAGATAAATTGAAAAGGCCCGGCTGCTTATGGAATAAGCTAAATAAATACAATTCATTTGACATATATTGGCTTTACTATATTTTGCGTCTATTGATGCGATAAATTCCCAAAAAAAATGAATTCAAAGCAATCAATTCCGCGGAATCCTATTGAACAATTTTCTGACATAAGTAACACTGGACAACAAAATTTAGGTTTGTTTGTTCCAATAAACGGCAATAGCTGAAACGCTATTTAAATCGAAGGAGTGCCGCGGAGATATGCCGAACTAGTAAAGAGGGTATTGTTATCCTGGTTTGTAGTACTCCTGTGGCTGTTTTTATTTTATATATTTATAATATTAAACATAAATCCATAAAATGCTGAAATTCGATATTCAGTTAATATTCACTTCTAAGATATTTAATATTCACTTCAACACTAAATTAATATAAAATAATTTCAAGAAATAAGGTAACAAAATTAAATTCAGTATTTTTGACACTGGTTTCAAATATGTAATTTTTTTCTTTCTATCGGGCATAGTTTTTCTGCAATTACCATTTGGTTTTGACAAAACAAATAATTATGACTGTGATATAAGCATACATGCAAGTTCTGTATACGAAAAATTTGCTTCGTTTGAATTTTCTGGTGTAATTCTGATATAGGTCTTAAAATTCCACCAGTAATCAGCTAGCATTCTTGGGTTCCACTTCTCCTGGTAGCGTGTATCCATGGTGGATCCTTCTTGGTAAAAGCGTTCACCATGTTTATCACTCACACATCCAAGATTGGTTCGGAAAAAATTGAGATGAGAATCTAAGAAGTGGGTCTCTAGTGATGTATTACAGCCCAATACATCATAGTTTTTAAGAAGCTCAGTTCTTTGTAGTGATCTCCTTTATGATTTCCAAGTAAGTTGTTAACAACCTCTAAAATATTTCGAGCAGCAATCTCATAGGCATTGAAATTGGCTTCGAATTCAATATCATTCATTAGTTTTCTTATATCCAGACCAACAAATATACCTTTCCTTACCTTATTATCTCTTATACTATGTAACTTGTTTTTTATGAAGTGAAATCCAGTCAAAATTTTTCATTAAGCCTAGTTAAATACTGGGAGAATGTAAACTTTTCAGGTTTTACTAATATGCTGGATAATCTTCTCCTCTCCTTTGATTAATGTTCTTTTTTGTTCAGTTGTTTACGATAATGATTTTTCTTGTCCCACTTAAATAAAAGGAAATGAGAATTCGTACCCAAGTTGTGAAGAAATTAACAGTGCAATCATATTCAGGTTTTCACAAATATGCCTCAAATAGTTCTCATACCAAATCTTATCCTAAACAAGTTTTATATTTTCATATGTCTCCTTCATGTGAACTGCATGAGCTTAAGGGCTTGATGGGTATTTATTTCCAACATGAAAAGGATTACTCGTTGAGATGCCAAATTTCAAGCTTGTGCATATGTCCAAAATTCTAGTAAAGATTCCGAATCATTAAGGTAAACTAAATCCTCAAACTGGAAGAAAAAGTGGTGAAAATTACACTACCTCTTACGGAAACTGCTTATTTTTATATTATGTTTATGTTGCAAAACATTCCATCTCTTGCGCAGTCGGCAAACATCAGGGACCGGAACATTCATGGGGAGGTGAAATCATGGGTAGGCATTTCATTGGTAGGTGTTTCATGGCTACATCCCAGGTAGCACAAATATTCTAAGTATATCACAAACAAGTGCTATGCATGTTCTAAATATTCGATATGTTCCTAGTATATGTTACGTACATGACGCCATAATTTCTTGCCAGATAGCGCATAATAAGTATATTTTTTCAGGGACATTCTATGGACAATCTACAGTAATATGCTAGGAATATTCCGAAAGTACATTTTTTGATCTCTTATTTAACGTGCATTTTTCTTGATCTATTCATGCGCTAGTTTGTTTCATGCATACGCTCAACATCTTGATAAGAGTATGCGTCATAAAACACAATATGGCGCTATAAACACTTGTTTGTGTCTAAATAATTAAACGTTGCAAATAACTGAATACTCAGTTATAATAATTTACTTAATTTGAATAAAATTCGTGTATTTGTTTTTATGTATTAAGTGTTAGCGGTATAATGTGACCAACGACGTAGAGATTTCGAAATAATAACGATAAAGTTCACCAATAGCAGTGAAGTGTTGTGTGTTGTATGAGGTGCTCTCAAATACATTTTATATTTTTGTAGTGAATTATCCGTCTAATTCATATTTTTTAATGTACTTCTCTACGTAAACGAAAAATACAATTTTATGGTAATAAAATAATAATTCAATAAAATTAGAATTAAATAGTATTATACAACAGTTAATTGTGTATACCACATTTTGTAATTTGCTTTGAACTTTTCTCTTTTTTCGTTTTACTTACATACGGATATCATAAATCTTCTCAGAGACAAAAAACAATATTTTACTACACTTTATTTAAATGTAGAAACCAAATTCTGCATCTTAAATAATAATAAAACTTTTCCTTTGCTGATCTCTCTTTAAATCACTACACATATGTAACCTAAAAAAAAAAATACGATTCCATACACTTACAAGAGAAGGAAATAAAGAAAATTGTAGTTGGCTACTTCATCTTTTATATACTGAAATTTAGTTTTAGTATGTTTATTTATGCCATTTTATTAAGAAATATGTAATATCGTTCAGTTTCTTCTAGAAATGATAAATTCCCCCCTCCTGTAACGAAATCTAAATACGCTATAAATCATAAATTCCTCATTTGTTTTAATTAATTGAATAAATGTTTAGTTGAATTGAATTAAATATTCTGATTTTCAAACAAAATATACAATGTTTATGGAATTGCTAATTGTTTTCACTTATAGCTAAATAAAGTTAAGTAAACTTTTTCATTACCTTTGTTGATTACTTCGGACAAAAAATTCATTATGCAGTGGAAAAAAAGAGAGCAGAACTTCCGCCCCTAAATTCGAAATTGCTAGGCGTTATTAAATAGATTATTATCACTTTGGAACCCGAAAAATTACAGTTCTTAACTGGTACTCGAAAAGTTAAACATCTATGAAAAAAATGTAAATGACCACTTAATTATACAACTTTTTTCTTGTTTTAGGAAAAAAAGTTCCTGAAGGGAGTAGAATATTTTTAACGTATTTTCAATTTGCGAAGTATTTTCAATTTGCGCTGAATTGAGTATGATATTTCTAATGAATTTTCAATTCGAGGTGTATTTTCAGTTTTAAATTTGCGAATATATTATTAACAATTATTAGTTAGTAAAATTATTTACACTATTTTATTATATCCTGAAATAATCAATATTTTTGAATAATTTTAATCAGTTTCCTTATGAACTATTAAGCTTATATGATACATTAAAAGTTTATTTAAAGTGAAATGGTAATTACTTCTATCCTAATATTCTAGCTAATTATTTACTTCTATTCTAAGAAAGAAGGAAGAGCTACAACTTTAATCATATACTAGGAATATATTTAAAACATGCACATGATATTCCAGTAATGTTCTGAAGTCATATAATAGTATGCATAGCACATACAAGGTACATTATTCGCATTTTCAAAACACATGCTTAGGGCATGTGCATAGGACATCAAAAACTGACCAAAAGAAATGTGTAAAGAACATACTTAGCACTGATTTCTCACATTTGAATGTTCTATGAACATTCAATATACTTAAAAGCATATGCATAGCATATGCTAAGAATAGTTTTGTGCTACCAGGGACTAGTCTTTATATACCGTAACTGGGGCTACTTTGCATCAGTGAGGTAACTTTGCACTAACGCCCAAAAAAAACATTCGTAAGAGGATATTCATGGCATCACTATAAAATTATTTTAAACTCTCTTCGTTGGTACGTTTATAGGACGTCTAGATTAACCTGTAAAGTTATCTTATTATTCCAGCTAACCTTACTATGAATGTGCACCGATAAAAAACCAACAACTTGTTTCTTAAAAATTTTAATCAAATGGAGGTGAAGATTACACCTGATTATGGTAAGTACTGTCAAATTATGTAAATAAAATATTAAAAATCAGTGTCATTATAGAAATTGATTTAAAGTAAATAGTTTTATTTTAGTGAAATTAATAATAGTATTGTATCGTCATTTCTGAAGTTGGAGTTACTTTGCATAATGCAAAGTTGCCTTAACAATAACGTATAAGCTTAACATATAACATGTACCTATAACGTATAACCTCAACAATAACGTAAAAAAATTCTTTCCAACTCAGTTAAGTTTAATGCTTATTTAATGTCGCCTATTTTTGTCCATTGGAGCTATCGGCGAGAAAAATTCTTTTTTTTTCTTTCAGAACAATCATGCCAAAAAATATGAGAAGTGACTAGGTAGCGGTAGATATGCTGACTACGATGTGCAATTATTAGATGAATGTTTAAAGCAATTGAGGAAGGTACAAGTTGAAGAGGCGGTAAAAATACAGGGATTCCAAGAAAAACTATTTTTATAAAAACAATTACATAAGAAAAAAGCAAGGTATCCGTCTGTATTTATAGAAGAGGAAACACATTTTGTCATTGTACTCTCAAAATGAGCAATTTTGGGTCTCCAATAAATTCCTTCGATCTAAGAATGATTGTATAAAGTTTTCTCGGCTCTATGGGCAGAACAGTTAAGGCATTTAAAAATAATACCCCAGGGCGTGAGTAACTTCATTTGTAAAATGCAACAAAGGACTTTCAGTCCGTTTTGCTGCTGACATTAAAATTAGCCGTGTAGCAGTTGATGAAGAATGTATATGGAGGTATATAGCAAAGCTTAATTTGACTCTTAGAAATGTAGTAGCAGCACATATATGTAAATTCGCACAATGGAGCGTTGCGGAGCTGTCCGACAATGAAGGCAAATACGGGCTCCGCGGGATTCATAGGGAGGTGACTTCAAGGGTACACTTATTCACCGGTATACTAGTTTTATTATATATTAAAACCATAAAAGCGTACAGCTGGTCAACTATACGTATAAATTGACAGGGTCCGTTTTAAATTTCTGAAGAAAATTAAGCTTTATTGGGGTAGATTAAAATATGGATTTTATGGCATTTGATAGATAAATTGAAGTTCTACATTTTTTATTTGAAAAAAATTTGAAAGCAACAAGTGCGTAGTTATAGGGTGATTTGTAAAAGTATAAAGTATAAAAGTGATTTTTTTGAAATTTTTCGTTTCAATGAAATAATGGAAATTTGACAAATACACGAAAATGTAACTATTTAGGCGCAAAAACAAAAAAAAATGAGAAATTGCTAGGTTTTATACTTTTCGAGAAAAGGTGAAAAATAGCAAATCTGCAAGGTCCAACTGTTGTACCTTTTTCTCGACTCGATGAAAAAGTATAGATCCGTGCTTTACAGCTTTAGATAGAGCTTGAGAACCGCTATGGTATAGGCTATATTTCGTTCTTTCGAAATAATATTAACAGAGCGGAAAATGGGGAGAACCTGGAGAACGTGCACTTTCCACGGTTTGAATTGACATTTTTTTCGACCTACGGAATGGACAAGTGGCATACTGTTGAAAAAGTATTTTATGCCGTTTCCAAAAAGTGCTCACGATACTTGTATG
>WYDF02261551.1:0-19178 GCA_009867245.2 Adranes taylori
CGATAGTTCGTGTACTTATAGTAAATGGGATATTAAGTTCCTTTTTGATAATTGGGTGGGTTACCAATTATCAAAAAGGGATCGAAAAATAATTTATTTCATATAAATTAATTTATAGCATTTAATTTGCAGACTGAAATCGGTTCAGCATAACACATAAAATAATAAAACTGAATATATGTTTTATTCTATATATTATGAAAAAACTAATTAGTATACGATATGAAACAATAATCAAGAGAAGAAACATTAATTTATTGATTTTACCTCAGCATAAATCATTAGTGACAAGAAAAAAATCAAAAATTAATTCGTTTGAGTTTTTCAAACTTATCAATAAATATTAAGTGTTTTTTGATAATTGGGTGGGTTAGTAAGTGGATTTTTTTTATAAATTAAAATATCATCCCGCTGTATTGTCACATACAAAATTAACCGTGACAATATCAACTTTCCAAATTATTGTTCTTTATGCTCAACTAATAAATGCTATTAAATAACTAACTGGAATTTAGTGGAGCACAAGAATGTAGCCTGTAAAATGAGAAGAATATGTCGAACCATAATTGAGGTTATAACTTTGAGCAACTTAAAATCATGGGACATAAACAAAAAACATGAAAGAAAACACGAACATAAATGTTGGTAAATGCCTGCAGTATGAACGTGGAAGTAGAGGCTTCACGCAATCAAAGGTCGCACATACATTCTCAATATCACAATCAGAAATATGTAAGTTTTCCACACGGGGAACCGAATTGCGTAGCAGGAAACCTATGTAGGTTCGACACGCGGATTTATGTAAGTTTACCACACAATCAGAAATTATTTTATATAAGATATATCATTACTCTGTTCATTTTGAAGCACTACCGATTAATGAAAGACAAAAAATTGGCAAAAAACCTGTGACCTACTATCGCTGATAAAAGTAGATACCAACGGAACTCCCACTCGCGACGCTGCTAATGGGGAGCCTTAGCGTTTGTCACATTCATGTTGCAAATAGATATTAGATTAATCCGGTCTTCAGGAATCTTCTCGGGCTCAGTTTCCGCAAAGTGAGACCGCACTTCGAACTGATGTTGTTGTTCCAGTCTTCAGAGGCTTTCTGAGGGCCTTGGTATGCACAGTGATAAGTACATCAGATGTCGCAGATCTTGCGAGTACTTGTAACTGAACTTAATGCAAATGATTGAAACACCATTAAAGATTTAACAAAAACGTCTATTATTCTAGTAGACAAGACAGAGAAAGAAAATATGTATATTCAATTAAAACTAGTAATAAATCAAATGGATAAATGTCAATATATGATTAAATTAGTAATCAAAAAACGACGCTTAGCGAAAATATTAGCGGTGCTGATGAAGCAAAATTCAAATGCGGTGACAATATAATAATACGGAAAGCAGTTAACATTTATTCACTGAGGAGAAAATCCATGCATCCTATGAGCGATAGAATCGGAGCCAGTTTAGGTCCGGAAGATGAATAATTAGGACGATAGGTGTCTTCATATTTCATGACGACGTGTTACACAGTCGTAAGAAGCGCTGCTGTTAGTATTCTCACGTGCCTACAACTAACCTCGCGACGAACTAATTGGAAGCACACACTCTACGGTTACGTAACACAAAGAGGGGTGAGGGGGAGGAAGTTCTGTAACCATTGTCGAGTGATTGGCATCAATCGAACGACATGTTGTTTAGGAGTACAAACTATCAGAACTAGAATCTTACAACATTACAGATGAAAGGACTGTTAAAAGTATTTTACAAGATTATGTACTTAAAACAATAATAATTAAGAAAAATGTTTTAAATAAAACTTCCGAGAAGAAGTTCCTAATTGATGCTAGTAAATAAAAATATGCATCTTTTGCATCAAACTCATTTTTACATCTGTAAAATTTAAATTTTAAGCGCAACAATAAAAGCCAAACTATGCGGATTGTTTTCAAAAAGAAAATCGTAGAAATAGTCTAGCGTTTAAGAATTCATTGCAAGACAATAACAATTGGGAAAGTCATTATTGTAAGCAAGTTAAAGCCTTTTTGGTATGTAACTGTTGTTACAAATTCGCTATATTTGTGTCATTTAGGATTTTAGTTCAGAGAGAAAGAGATAGAATAGTCCTCTTTTTTTTGGGGGGTGAAACGACGAGTAATCTGCTTTTATCACTCCCGGACGAATTAAGTAGATAGAATTTGCTATAATACGCCTTTTTTCTGTTCTTTTCGTTATAAGTTTAAATGTTTTTGATATTATAACTTGCAATTCCTGTTGAATCCCACTTTGTAAAATTAATTTTATATAACCATAAATGTTAAAAGAGATTTACTACTAAGTCCTAGTCTATTACTTAAATTGGAAAGATTTTTTTACGACATTTCATATTTTAAGTTAGAATTGCTAACCGAGGGCCACGCCAAGCGAAGTGGCAAGGGGTGCACCGCAAGTAATTAAGTTGGAATACTCTTTTGTACATTTGCCCAACTATGGAATCATTTAAAAAAATATTCCTATTAAATGTTTAGAGATTTACAAACTAGCTTTTACTTATCGAAATGGAGAACATCTAGAAGGACACTTTTTGCGGAAGAAACGAGTAGTCCTCTTAATAAATGTCAACATGCAGAAGATAAACAATTACACTGCTTCTCATGCGAGTATAAAACTTGACGACTTGCAAATTTGATAAAACATACATGCGTACATAGCGGTAGTAAACAATATCATTGTTCAGAATGCGAGTTTAGGACATCTGCGCAGAGTACCTTAGTAAGCCACAAACGCCAACATATAGGAGATAAACCATTTCATTGTTCCTTCTGCGAGTACGAAACTGCTTAGACAGGTAATTTAACGCCTAATCTAATAGTTATAAATTGTTTCAGTGCAAATTTTCAGTAATTAGCTTGTCCAGCCAATATTCCAGTTGATTAATTATAGGGCAGTGATTTCTTTAAAAATAATGGGGCAAAAATTTCATTACGAAAACTATACTACATCAAAAAAATATATACAATTACCAATGCTCATGTGTAGAAATACATCTCAGCGTAAAAATTTCTGTATAACAATAAACTCTAGAACAGAAACTATAATTGCAATTAACCTACCAAATCCTAACATCTTGAAGGAAGGTATAATTAATAATCAAAAATTACGTAATGACTATCTTAATTCCTAGTGCTATTGTCAAAAATAATAATAATACTTCTCTGATAACTTTAGTAAATACTTTCACCTCTACAATCACCACTGATCACCAACATTAGTCACCAATATTTTCTTTAAATTGGCTAATGATAACCCACATTATCATTCAAAAGGTAGACTATAAATTCTTTTCGCCCAGATCATTTAAATTCAAAAGAGAACATTGCTACAAAAATATATGCCATTTAATTATACATTTCATTTGCCCAACTATGTATTAACACATACATACATCCGCTATAATCCATAAAATATATATTACCGACGATATTTCTGTATTCACGAAACTATATCGATATCCAGACTGAACTCAATAAACTAATACTGGTAGAAACACGGAATCATTAAACCGCATACTAGTCCTTGGTTCAGTCCCAGTACCCAAGATGTCTGGGAATTCTTAGTAACGCAGATATAGAATTGTTATCGATTATCGGAATCTGAACAATAATACTATCGGGGACGAATTCCCCTTACCTCAAATTTCTGATATATTGGATCAACTAGGTCATTCAGAATACTTTACAACACTTGATTTGGTCAATGGATTCTACCAATTTCCATTACATTTGCCAGATATCCCAAAAACAGCACTTTCCACACCAACATCCACACTTTCCACAGAATGCGTTTTGGGCTCCGGAATGCTTCAACTGTTTACACAGAATGATGACTGGAGTTCTAACAGAATTTCAATATAATCAATGTTTCATATATTTAAACGGCGTGGTTATTTATGGTTCTACCTTGGAAGACCATAATCGCAAATGGAAAAATGTGTTTTATAGATTACGTAAGAACACCTTTAAACTCCAGCCTGACTAATGTGAATTTTTGAAACGATCATGCGAATATTTAAAATTCTAAAAAATTCGAAGCATTGCAAAAAGTATCAGCCCCAAAAACCCCAAAGGAAATAAAAGTTTTCGATGGAATGGTAGGTAACTACCATAAGTTTATAGAAAACTTTTCCAGTATTCCTCTAAACCCCTAATACAATTGTTAAAAAAGGATGTTTTTTTTATGTGGAGTGAAAAACAACAGGAAGCATATGAACTGACAAAACAAAAATTCTTAGATAAATCAATTTTAAGTTATTCAGATTTCTCTCAGTCTTTTCTCCGTGACTACAAGACTATTCAAAGCGGAATTTAGTAAGTCTGTTAATCCGTATGCGAGAATAAGACTTCTGCCAAAAGTAGTTTAATTACTCATAAACGCTTACACACTGGTGAAAAACCATTTAATTGTTCTGAATCTGAGTACAAGGTTGCTATCAGAAGTAATTTACTAAATCATAAGCGTTTAATACACAAAAATGATCTTTATTTAGCGGAAGTCAAACATTTTTAGTGTTCCTAAAAATTCAATGTTATAGGCGGCACGTTTCAGTTTCAAAAACTTTGTGGTTATATTTCATAAGGTTACCAACTGTCCTCCATTAAGAAGGACAGTCCTCCTTTTGTCAGTTCTGTCCTCCCTCAAATATTGTCTTTCTAAGTGCCCTCCTTTCTGATGCATAAAGCACGTTTCTAAATATTTAGTAGCAAAAAACACGCATTACAAACGTATTTATATGCATATGAATTCACATACACTGAAATTGATTTGCAAGCGTTACCGTAGCATTTGTAGCGTGTAGAGCGAAAGGCATAGAAGTAGCGTTGGAGTTATTGATAAGGTTTGCAACTTTGGCTTGGCACTATTCTCGTTGCACTTTAACTTTCACTGTTACTTGTGTAACCAGCTACATCGGCGAAATGTCGAGCGTCGTAGTGCTACACAAAAGGAGTCTTACAGATTAGCAGTTACACAAGTAACGATACATCACTATTTAGGAGAAAGGTGCAGTAAGAAACTTTTTTGCTGCTTCATATAAAAATGCGACCATATAGCAGCTAATTTCTGTTTATGAACTGATTTCAAAGAGCTCCTTTCCCCTGATATTAGTAGACACACACGGGACGCTAAGAACCTATAATGGCTGATGAAGTTTATGTTATATATTTTTTGGCAATCCTAATTTAGTTTAGTTTGATAAACTTCAGTGTATAATGACTTGAAACAATTGAAGATAAAATGGGAGGGCGGTGATTCCCAGATGAAAAAACATTTTTCCCAATTTATACAAACTAATTCGTTTCGTCTTATTTATCTTGCTTTTAATTTTCGCTTCAAAGCAGTTTATATTAAAAATATGAAATACAAACTAATTCACAAATTATTTTATTATGTTCAAAAAGATATCTTTTCCTTTTAAAGGGTAGTTGCTATATATAATTACAAAAACAAAAGCGACAAGTAAAAGTTGTTGAGTATGTTTTTCTTAATTATGAAATATTAAACTTTCGCGGATCGATGGAGCAACTTGCTTTTTACCGAACTTTTGCGGAACATTCAGCACGAGCTTTTCTCGTCTTTCATGACAAGAAGATAAAGTTACCTGCCTACTTTTATACACTTTCATACTTTCCTACGCTAATACCAAAAGTTATCGGCGTATTTAATAAGGTTGGGCAAAGTTCTCTAAAAAACGGTACGTGAAATATTGAATCTATAAAAGCTAGATCTCAATTTGTTTAAACCCAGTGTTGTTGAGGATTTCGATGATTGTTTTTATGGTGATATCATGATTTGCAGACAGCGGCTGACAACGGAATCGTAGGGATCGTTGATTATTTGTAATCCATCGAAAGAGTCGATGGTGGTGGTCCTCCTTTGTTACTGGATATAACCAACCTTTACTTGGTGTCGATTGAATTAAATGGATATCAGAGCCTGACAGTTTTGGACGCGGTGGGTGGAAGTTCCATAAGTAGATACCGAAGGTTGCAGACTATCGTATACCTTGACATATTCCTGATGAACCTCCAATATCATACGTGGAGAGCGTGATAGATAGATGGCGATGTTTGGCGAGAGATATTATGGGTGTTGCGTTACCGTTGTTCTCCGGTGATGTGGTGAGTGTTTGTACAGTTGAAACTTTGGGTTCGCGGTGGCGACGCCCCTCTCGTCGGGTTCCTCCCATAAAAAATTAAGATGACAAAATTATGGAAAATGGAGATTGTCGTTAGATTACTGAGTATAAGCAGAAGAAAATAAAATTCCGTTGTGATGTGACGGAAAGCCAAAAGGCATCAAGTAGACGTGTTCTACTTCTTCTTTATATTGAACTAATCAATTACTTTTAAACAAGTTGAACTCGTCAGTTTAAATGAGGCACAATCGGAACGACACAATATTCTCTTCACGATTCTAGGACAAATTCTGGAGCGAACCACAGTATTACTCCTGGCACAGACGTAGCTTTAATCGTGTCTCAGTGAAAACGGCGATGGTATTTAAGGAAGAACTTCTAATGAATTTTTAACATTAGAAGTCTCTTCCTGTCTTTTTCTATTTTCCCCATTCGTATGCGGTAAGGTTGGTTCTTCTTTGCTCTTCCGTTTATTTTCGGTGTTGGTCAATTGCGCGCAGCACTCACTTTTGTACTTTCTAAGCTGCTACCTGCTAGCTAATCCTATAATGTGATCTGAATGTAATGTGAATAGTTTATACAGATTTACCTTTACATTTTTCTGACCATTGCGTACAATTGACCTCCACTCTTTATTTTAAACAGAGAGTAACCCTGATCGTTATTGGGTCATCTCCATGCGACTGTTGCATCGAACGGTTCGCTTTCTTTCTCTTTTCATTTGCTCCGTACTTCAACAACGCTTCTCGGTTATTTTTTCCAGCTCGTGCTTATGCGATAGGGTCTCTCTTGTTATTTGTTGCATTGGGGATCGTGACATATTTGCTTTTAACGTATAAAATATATCAAAATTTAACATAAGGAAAAGTCGGTCGATAAGGGAATATCCGTATTAAATTGAAATAATGTCTCGCTCTAATAGTTTTGTAATTAATTAATTGTATTTTGGGGAATTGCTTTGTTTTTATTTATCTTTTTCGTTTGAGGCTATTCAGCCCAGAACAAATTATCAGCCTGATCTATCTTTTAATTTAAAGGGGAACAATAGATTGTTGTTAAAAGCAGAGGTTTCGAATATTTTGGATACCAATAGACAATTAGTGGAGGATTTTTGTAGTGGAATGAATTATGTAGTGAATTATTTCAAATTTTTACAAAAATTATTAGACACAATAATAATGTTTTAGATTTAAAAATGTTTAAAGAAACAAGAGTAAGAGAGATACGCTTGCTTTTACCAAATCCGATAAAGGGAATTCATTCGTGATCTAAAATTAGGATGACTATCGGAGTTCTTTAAAATTTACTTATTAAGAATAATTTCGCAAGATTTAACTCGGATCCAAACATCAAATATCGTCGGAAATTTGTTGAAAACCACTCCCCAGAGTTTCAAGTTAATTAGAGTTAACAATAATGTTTTACCATTTTGACCTAGTGTGAGTTCTTGTGGAAGCTTGTCTTATTTCGTCACCAAATGGTTAAATAACAAGTTGAAACAACTTATTACTTTCGACAATAATTGTAGAATCAAAAATTCTATTGAGTTGGTTACCGACATAGATACTTTGGTGTTTAAGGAATCCTTCATTGTTTGTTTGTTAGATGTAGTGAATTTGTTTGCTTCCGTATTTAATGATGATGTCCTTAATATTATTTCGGATAAACTCTTATCAGGCTCATTGCTTGATGATGAATACAACTTCCTCATCGATATGTTCCAATGATTCCGAGGATTAATTTGAGATCAAACTTCAGTATTCCAGCTCCAAAAAATGTCAACACTTTAATTGCAAATGACATTAAAGCGATAACAAAATTGTTTTGCTATCTGGATTTCTAAGTAACAAAAACTTCCTCATTCAAGCACTAAAACACTTACAGTTACTTTAAACAAAAATCATTAGACATAAACTATTAACTTTCAGGTCAGAAACATATATATACATCCAAATAACGTTTGCACATCGTTTGCACAATAAAAATTTTAAAATATTTTGGAGTTGGAATACTGAAGTTTGAATTTATAAACAAATGTCTGGCTTAGCCATGGATGGTCTTAGTCCATTCCTGACTGATATTTTATGTCTCAATTGGAAAACATTGTTTTATCTTCCAGAAAGGTATGTATGGGTACGGTGATATGCTATAAATGATATGTGGATGACATACTCATTATAACTGACAATAGAGAAGAAGATTTACTGGCTGTCAATTTACAGTTAGTAAGTGCATCTCTTTCATGGATGTTTTCATTAATTACAATGGTAGTAATTTGGGTGATAAAATTCATATTGTCACGTAAGCTTGCTGAAGCTTTTCATTCTTTTATACATCGGCCGTTATCGATCCCAACGACATTATAAGACTTTATATATGAAGTCAATTTAATCAGAATACGCGGGCTGAATAAGGTTAATCGATAAAATATTTTAAAACAAACATTACAACAAACATAATCTTTTGGCCAGCAGCGACTTCAATGACTCAAAGATTTTTAACGCAACTTATTTCAATCAAGTTAGCTCCAAACTGGCAGAATTGTTTAAAAAGTTATCATTAGTAATTCTTTTAATATGAATAAAACTGTCAATTTATTAAAGAATAATAAAGATGTAGTCTCTGATACCATAAAATGTATGTTAGCATAAAATGTGGGGATTTTGGTTAGTTTTATTGGCATGATTTGGCGTTCCTTTTCAACACATTTCAAAGAACATCTTAACTGTGTTAGATTAAATAGACCTGGACGTAGACATTTAGCTGAACAAGTTCTTCAGCTTAATCAAATTTCGCTCTAAAAAATCTAGTAATAAATCTAATAATTTTTCCCCAAAATTTTGACAACCGGAAGTATCCTGTCGTCCGCCATATTGTTTTTTCAAATCAGAGCTTTCAAATTTTGGCGGCCAAAAATGACCTGTCAATTACGTCATCAGCGCCATCTAGATTTTTCGTTTCGAACGAAAAATCAGGCAGTTGGGCGGTTTTAATAATTTAATAAAAATATTGATTTTGTAATTCATACATATATTTAATAGTCGGGATTTTGGTAATAAAGTAGATAATTCTTTTATGCATGATTTTTACGAATAAAGTAAATTAAAATTAAGTTTATTGATCAAGGCAACATAAAATAAATCTAAGAGGCATAAATAAGATCACTGTGCGTCGACTATAAAAATAAATTATTATTTAAGTGTGTTGTGGACCGCGGCTGTGATGTAAGTACACTAATTCTATAATTCTGTTCGGATTCAGTTTGTTGAGGTATGAACGCCATTATTTTTATTCAATTATTATTTCGTAATATTTGACATGATTAACAGTTTTATTTATTATTTTACAAGGCGATATTTATCTATATGAGCGAATATTTTATTTAATTAGGTGTATGCCTCTCTCAAACGACAAATAAATTTTTTTTAAGTTTTAATAATTCTTTTATTTTGTTGCCTGATCTATAGGTGCTCATGATAATCGTTAAGGGTTGACGGTACCATTATTTGTTCAGCAACAGGAGTTATGATTAAATATGAAAGGTACGCCCATATTAGCAATAATACAGTCTAGTGTTTTACTTTAATTGGGATAATAAGGGGATTATAATTAGAACATTCTGCGTCAATAATTAAAAAATAATAACTTTGTTAGAACTACATAAACCAAAGCAAGAATAAACCGAAGCAAAGTGCATTCGTAAAGAGTAATAAAAGATCTTAGTACCTCTGAGGTGAGAGCAGGAATAGGTACGTACCCATACAAAAATCCCCGCTCTTACCAACGTCACGTAGGAGAGTAACCCTCTCCGCCAAAATAATATGTGACAATATTGTTTTCTAATTTAAAAAATAAATAAAAATTATTTGACCTTAATGAACACTTCTTTAGGCCATATGTGAGAAAATAGGGAATTTCTTCAAATTAAAAATATAGACATCGTGACTTCGATATATGAGATTAGCAAGATTATCAGAGAAATTCTCATTCGCCAAATTTGAGTGTTGCTATTACAGTTCAATTGTTATTGCAGCTCGTTGCAAATACTCGCCTAATCTCGCTTTCACTATGATATAATCCTACCATATTAGGGATTCCGTTGCTCGTGAAATTCAATAGTCAAGCGACATTATTACGGCCCGACTTCTTTAATGAGACTCTTTAATGAAAAAATAAAGGAAATATAGTGGAACATCTACATCTTCCTTCGTTTTTTGAATAATTTGACTTTTGACCTGTCCTGCACACAAGAAAGTCGTATAGCTAGCTGCTAGCTACCACTTTGTTGGTGACTGAAGCATTGTGTGTACTATATGATCTATTGTTATTATAGTTTGCTTTCTTGTACAATTTTTTTATTGAGAATCTGTAATATTGCTGGAAAATAAAGGAAACACTGTGAAACATTTGGACAATCCCCCCATATTTGAATAATGCGATGCGTCTTTTGACTACAATTTGCTTTATTCTACACGTTGTATTTGGATTAATGGGGACATCTCAGGGTTTAAAAACTGAAAAATGCGTAAGTAAGTAAAAACCTGTTAAATTAGTCCAGGGTCTTCTTTCTAAACCTCTTCATCACAGAAGTCCTATAGCTAGCTACAAGCTGTCACTTCGTTGGTGACTCTGTTGTTATTACAGTTTGTTCCTAGTATTTACACTAGTAACTCCTATTCCCGCTTTAGTCACTTAGATTCCTTAAAGTCCATCTACTTCTTATTTCTAATCCGATTTATGAGAATCTGTAATATTTCTGAAAAAAATCAGAGAAATATGGTGGACTTCCACTTTTCAATAATTACCCATCCACTCTTGAATAATTACACGTATACCGTTTACTGCACACAATTCCCTTTATACTGTGCGTTGTACGTAGTTCTTTGGATTAATGGCAGCATTTATGGAGTTAAAAACTGAAAAACAACACGTAAGTCATTAAAAAACCGTTTAATTAGTCCCGAGTTTTCTCTCTGCTTAATGCAAATCATAAGCCATAAAATATTTCTCTAGGAATTATAGGCCTGGTTATGCATCTAAGGGTCAAACTAAATTTAATTCCCAGTTCATAAAATGTTTGACGTGGATCCAGAGAATTTGAGCTTGATTGTATAAAATAGCGCACAGCATTAATATTTGACTACTTTTGGATAATGTCTCTTAGGGTGTTTGTATCTGTACTATTTGGCATCCCATCCTTGAGGATACTCTACAATATCAGGAATTAGTTTTAAAACCACAAAACTCAAACACATGAGGTTTATATAAATATAGATAAACACTGTAGCAGTAATTAAGAGTTTAATGTTTTAAGTTAACAGGTTATCACGTGTTTAAAATAAAGTATTGTGCCAGACTCTTCCGCGCGGTTATAGTGTCTAGCTATGTCACAAAAGCCGCTTCTTCTATATTGGATTTGAATATAAATATCTCCGGAAATATAAATCGCGTGCGGGACGTGGAAACTGTTCTTCATTCCACGGTACTCAATGGACTTACTGGGAGTTCGGGCAGCCAAGTACATAAGTAGACCAGTAGTTCTTCTTCTTGCAAGTACTAAAACTAATAAAGAAACGGAAACCATTATAAGTCACTAAGACTCCGAACGGACGTAGGTGTTACTATTGCTGAGTGAATAAAAGTAACTCCAGACGGACGTAGGTTAGAAATATACGCGCCAGTGGTATTGGAAAGAGATTGACGGAAAGGGAGACGAAGACACAAAGCTATTACATATACATGCTCATTTTATGTTATTGCAATCTAAGAAGTAACTAAATCTACTAAGTGCACTACTATTTATACCTTAGGCAGCGCGGCAAGATTCCCCTTCCTAGCAGCAGCGATCGATACCGGGATATACGAACAACAGACAGCGCGCTCAAGGTACGTGACTGTCCACGCTGCAGGTACACACTTACATGATTATTTATTACAGAAATGAGAGACTTAAATAACTTTGTTATAGTGCCGTCAAAAATAATTGAATTTAGATTTTGATCAGCCGTCTGTAATTGGAGATTTTTAAGGAAAATTATTTTCAGAACTTGAACGGTGTCTGTTTTAAGATTTCTCGACACAAACACCAAACTGAACACTAGTACGCTACACTACCAGATCTAATAATTATTAGGCGAATAATTCGTTATATTTATAAATTTGATGGAGCAGCAGTATGGACTTTGACCCTGCAGGTCACCAGAAAATAATCAGACACCAAATTTTTGCAGATATATTTTCAAAGGACATTAATTGTACCCGTACAGTTACGACTACATAACAAGCCTCTTCCTTGTCATTTTAGAGTATAGAATTGTACATAAAAATCTTTTAACAAAATTTTCCATCAATTTGTTCATCCTTCAAAGATAAACGAACGTAAAACTTCGTTTACGTAACAGGAAAGAAGACTAAAGTAAAGGTACATTAGAGATGCTTTATCTGGCCGAAACAAGTCTTGTTTATTCCCTGACGCGGAATACTTTAAGAAATTATTTATTTCATGAAATTAATTTTGTTCGTGTCGTTCGTTAAATGTATAGGAAAAGTTCACGATTTGAAAAGAACTTTAAATCAGGAAAAATATTTACGCTGCGCCACGCCTTTCAAATCCAACTTGTGCGCGTCTTTTATTGGAAATACTTTAATGATTATTTCTAGAGAATGAAGAGTCGTTTCATTGTTGTTGACTTCTTTTACTTGTATTATTTTTGAAAAGCATTATTGTGCAAAGAATATTACATAAAAAATATGTTTTCAGTTGAAATATAAGTTCACATAGCTCTTGCAATCATATTAAATATTTCATCCATTTAAAAGCAGGATATTGTCACAACACAAAAGAGCTTTCTTTCTTACATCAATAAAACAATTTTATGTAAAATGAAGAAATAAATTATCTTTCATTGATTTCTTTAATGCACGATTATTTCTTTATATAAACATTAAAATAAACTTGAAGGTAATCAAGACAATCTGACGATTGTTGTGTTTAATAATTTCTTGTAGTCTGATGAGGCGGCAAGTGAAACGCGTTACTTGTTCTATTTGCTGACATCAATAAACGTTTAATATTAAAAATTTTATATTTGGAGATACGGCTCGAAGGACTGTGTACAAAAGGGTTGCTTGTAATTTACTGTTTTCGTAATGGATCGTAATTAGAAATTAAGCCAATTATTGTGGAACCTTGCTAGATCAACGTGGTTTAAATAAAACGCCATTTAAAAGCTAACAAAAGTCTCAATTTAATGAAATTAAACTAACAATCGTGTAGCGGGGTAAGCAACCGACCGGGAATCGGGAGAGCCGGGTTCGATTCTCGGATAAGCTAAATTTGTTCAGAGATACAATTGATCATATTAATTTTAAATTAACATCATAATTAAATTAATCAGTCCGTTTTATAATATAACCTAAGGTAGCAATAATACGTCATAATTGGTTAATTTCCATGAGATAAACTTATTATACGGTGAAGGTGTACATCGGTTATTTAGAAAAATCATGATGAACTGTAGTAGGAATATATGTGTAAGTGGTTGTACCACTGGCTTTGGATCAACATACATTTAGCGAACGTTGCATCTTAATTGTTTTCATATCATATCTCGTTTTTATTCATGATTTACTTAATTATAGCAATGTTCTTATTTAATTGCTGGCAAATAAATTAAATTTAGACTACTAATAAATATTAAAAAATAAATAAAATATTAATAAAATATTTTCTATATCCTAACTTGGACAGTTAGGATTTATTTAATAATGATATTTTTATTTCTGTAATTTTTTGTAATTTAAATTATTTAAATTTTCTACAAATTTACCAAATTTGCTCTGTGTATTTTTTATTAGTTTAAGCTCATTACATTTACGAATTGTTATAATTTAAAAAAATAAATAAAACAAATATAATATTATGATTTACAACGTGTATCGTATTTAATTTGATGACAGACAGACAGATATTAATTACAATACACGTAACTAGGTACAGTATTGTTATTATTTTATTGACGAAACATATAGAAACGAATGACTTGTTAAGATTTCGATTATTTTCTTTTATTCTAAGCAATTTTCTTCTAAAATGTTTTCTAATTTAAACATCTTTTTATTTCTTTTAATACTTGAGCTTAATTGTTTTAACTTTTAGCATACCTGTTTTGTTTCTGGTTTGTTAATTTTGTACATGTTATTTGATTTTTAGGAAGTAAATGAATTATTTTTAGCGTTATTACTAAGGACGGCATTATTAATAAATTAATACCAGTCCTAATTCAAGTTTAATTCTTTTTGTTTGTTCAAATATTCTTTCTAAGTTGCCACAAGTGAAGTATATTTTTAAATTCTCCAAATTGTTCATGGTCCTTCGAGCCGGATAAGTTTGAGCTTTATCGAAATTTTTTGCTGCTTACTATTTGAGAATATTCTATAAAATAAAAATATATACATCCATCTGTATTGAATCTTTGTTATCGTCTAATTGCAAATTAATAAGTCAGTTCATTCTTTATCATTGTCATTAGTCATTCATAGGATATGTCAACAGAGGTGCCGTGCAATTAACTTTGAATATTCATGTTATCGATAACAGAAGACCCATGATGCTGGGGGTGGGTTTCATAACAAGTAATCAATGGATTCAGCAACCTTTATGGAAAGTTCTCTTGCAAATGGTTTGTCTGAATGATTACAACAAGAAACCTGAAACAACATTTTGCACATTTGATATTAAACACACGCGCTAAATTTGTACATTTTAAAGTCCAGTTTCGCTACTTAATCAGATTACTGTACTTTTTCGAGAGCCACAAACGATTGATTGCCTGGAGCAAATTAAATAATAATAAAAATGTTATCGGTATTGGTTAAACCAATTGTCAAGTTTTCACGAGAATGAAAAACCTTTGCACCGCACGCGACTTAAGTCCTCAGCCCCGTGTGCGCTGTAATTATTGCACTGTTATATTTTTCCAGTCCTATTCATGGAGATGCGAAAGCTGGATATTCATTCAACAGATGTAAAGCCATATAGACCCTTCGATATGTACCTATACCGAACGATATTACGCATTTCATCAATGGCAAGCGGGACAAACATCAAAGTCAGTCCTCATCGGGCACATCAAGCATGATGAAAAGTAATTGAATTTACCTTAGCATGAAACGTATGAGATGATGAAAAGAATAGGATAATGCCAGAATTCATGGCTGAAGGATATGAGGAGATAGCTCGGACGAACATCAACATAGTTCGTCAGGGGTGCAGTTTCTAGAGCCAAAATAGCTACCCTTGAAACAGATGTGTTTAGCAGGCAGGCTTGTTTCGTAACCGTGGAATTTAATTAGCCAGTAAAAATCTACTGCCCTATTTAGTGTCGCGTAAAAAAGTATATATGGTGGTGGCGCGTTTGGGGTTTCCAGTTATGTAAAATTCGTAGTAAACTTTCTTCAAGTATAGTGAAATAATTTATTTTTTGTACGTTTGCAAATAATGTGGAAGCGTCCTGTGCCATCAATATCTTTACGCAATTTGTCGTAATTTGATTTAACTAATACCTACAAATCTAATTATATTAAAAGAAAAATAGATAATTAAATTATATTTCCGATCCCTTAAGTAGGCGAGTAGGCTTGTTTCGTAACCGTGGAATTTTATTAAGTAGTAAAAACCTACTTCTCTATTTAGAATCGCGTAATAAACTAGGTGACAATTAGTGTTAATATTTGAAATAAAACTATAATTAATTATTATGTTTGGTAAATTATATGAAAATTTGTTAAATAAACATTTAGGATAATTACGTGTAATTAAATTTGTTTTTAGAAAATGTATATTTTTATTATGAAACTTTTTATCACTTTTTTTTAATTTTGTTAATTGTTTGTTTTACCAATATCAAGAAAAGGAATTTTATTATTTATTTCAACTTTATGCGTGACATAAAGATTTGGATTGTAACTATTAAATTGTTGAATAACATAACAGTTGCTAAAGTGTCATTTAGAACAGGGGAAAATAACTGAAGAAGTTTATTAACATGAATTTTATTAAAATATGTTATTTTCTTATGCTTTTAAATTTAGTTAATTTAATTTAAATTGTTATTCTTTCTTAGTATTCAAAGTCATTCCTTCTACCAATTATTATAATGTTTGTCGGTGGGTGTTCATCCACCCAAATGTTCATCGGAATTTTTTCTACCTTTGTGGTCTCTCATATATGATTCGCAATTTTCGATGATTGCTTGCTTAATTAAGAACAACTATTATAATTAATTTCTTAATGAAGGTTGTGACATTGAAACGATATCTATTCTCCCAATATGTTTTAATTATTATAATGTTAAACACGAATAGAATGAAACTACTAGTTATGATTTATTTACGTGTATAAATTTCTATTGATGAGTTTGCAAGTTCAAATAGTTAATCGTTTAATAATAATTATAAGATATCAATTACACACTCACACACACGTCTATTTTTTATATATTTATTGCTTATCTATCAAGCGTCTGTGTTACAGACGGTGAAATTCTGCAAAACTCTGCTTCCTATATATCTATATATAACCCCGTGAAATTCGTCAATTACATACACACATCTAGATGTCGTTGCTATCAAATTATTTACAATACATGTAGATAGTAAATTAATTGAAATTAAGTGCATTTAATTGAACCATTTTCTATTAATTATCTTTTAAAGATTTTAGTTTAAGTATTTCGGGAGTTAATTGTTTTCAACATTTAACACATTTGCTTTCTTTGATTCTGTATTTATTGTTAATTATTTTTAAGAATAAACGAATTAATTCTTAGAGATATTACTAAGTATCTCGCGTCTTATTTTGATCTAATTTTAATGTCGCAATATATCTTAATAGATATATTGCAGTGCTCTAAATCAATTAATTTAATTTAATTTGTATTAGATTACAGATATAAATGAATAATGGCATATCCTTATTAAGTTAATGAAGTTTAATACAAATTCAAATATTTGTTCTAATTCTCTTTCCAAGCTGCCACAACGTAGTAGAGTTTTATTATATTCTCCCAATTGTTCAAATTTCTAATAAAAACTAAAATTATTCTAGAACTTATAATACTGTAACGAATATAAATGAAATCATTTTAGTTTCGTTCTTCTGTATATTTTTTATGTAATTTCAATACTCATAAGTCATTTAGGATAGCTCAAGTTTTCAAAGTTCTTTAAGCAATATAATTTGACAGAAGGATTTGTCATCGTATAAAAAAGAACATACATAGTATGTTTATAGTGTATATAGTATTATAAAATTAAAAGAACAAGAAATCATTAATTTAAAGCAAAAATGGTTACATGTAGAGAAAGGCTTATTAATGTAAACAATAATTGCCAAATATATAATTGTATTTGGAGCAGGAAAGTTTCGTCAGCGAAAACTGTTACTGCCGAAATAATAATAATGTAATTGTAAACATTCTTGTAGGATATTCACATGACGGGTACTTAGTATTGCACTGCAAGAATCATTAGCAGTTTTCAAGCGATGATAGAATTGCACTCTTGGGCAACACAAAAACTGCGACGTCAGTTAAAACATATAGGCGTGCGTGAATGTAGTAGTGAGCATCGGAGGTGACCCAAAGGTGGCCTACACAATTTAGGCAAGACATAGTTAGCAGCGAGGCTATCAGGGGTGTCCCGTACTCAACGGTGCCGAAGCAAAGCGAACTGATAGGAAGGGATAGACCTCGTAGTGGTATACTAAAATCTTTTAATATAATGATAGAACGACAGTTGAGAATGAGAATTAATTATCAGTCAGTCAAATAGATCGGTAATTTTTTTGAAAATTGAGGTGAACGTAGATTAATCGACCAAATAGAATCAAATAGAATCATATAGATCAACATTAGTTTATAGACTAGAACATAGAGTATCAGTAGTAGATAGATACTGAGTAACCTATAAATTGGGTTCAATTAGGGTTGCATGTGATCAGTCTAGTAGTGAGTAGGAAAATAAGTTGATCCCTAACAGTGGGACTAAAAGATAATCGATATTCGATTCGACAGTACTGTAAACACACCAGTGTACTAGTAGTTCGCATAAGCAATCACCTCTCAATTCGGCATACCTAGAAAACAAGGTACTATTTATTTAAAGTAATTTTGCTCCCAACCTTGGGGCTAGGGCTGGGTCTGAACCGGTTGGTACGATCTAATACCTTCTCCCTCATGTCAATGTGTGGTTTAGGGTGGTAAACGCCTGACCCATCCAAAATCACATGTGACAATATTTTCTTGTCTAAGTAAAATATGTATATTGTCACAGAAAATTGAATTAGATGATAAATTGACGCGAGTTATACATATTCTCGCTTATAGTTGTCGAGCAAAGCGAGGGGTTTAAGCAGAACAAATTCTATGTACTAAAGACATCTTTGTGTTACTAATTAACAAGTAAAATAAGTCTCTACTTTTTATAGCACTTGATTAAATGTGAAATGTATGCCATTTAAGAGTAGATATATTCTTAAAGAGCTCTAGGCAGTGGACATCAAACGATGTAAGGAACACGAATTAATAAATAGCTGATTGCTTATCGTGCACGTTCAGTTGTTGGTCAGATTTTCTATTAAATTTAAATGAACTAAATCAAGTATATATAATTGTGCTTAGAATAATGGCCGCAATACAAATGTAAGTGTATTTATTTTATTTATGTGTTATTGCCTGTCCTGATTAAATAAAGTTTGAATAGCTCGTTGTTCTTCTTCGTAGTCCAACATCGTGGCCGATGTGTAGTGATTATGAGACTTTGCTCTTCGTCCATGTTATGGATGACTCTGTGTACAATAGGTCGCCATCCTTGCCGGTTGTTCGTTTCGCGTGTTGTAGTTTCCAGCCTCATGTTTGTGAGTTTGGAAATCATATCGGTCCATCTGGTCGGCGAACGTCCGCGTCTACGCTGTC